>LACB01000156.1:0-56099 GCA_030142185.1 Penicillium thymicola
GGCTGGTCAGGCGGGTACTCTGCGGGGGCAGAGTCATCAGAGTCCCTAAAAAAAAAAAAAGGTAAATAAATGCCCCACTAGGTATGTAGACAAACAAAACAAGGGAATCTCACCATTTGATGGCAAAGCGGGTCACACGGGGCTTCTCGGCGAGGACATTACGGCGAATGCGCTCAATAACAGGCTTCGCAGGGGGCTCGGCTGCCAGCTCCTCGCTGTCGTACTCGTTGTTTACGTAGTAACCAACACGGACGAACTCTCGGCCATCGTAGCTGCAGGTGAGGAGGATGACGGTGACGCCGAGCATCTCGGAAGTAGGAATGCGCTTAACATCAGGTGCGTCGGCCTCGAAGATGAACTTGTTCACTCCGACCGGGATGGGACCGACGAGAAGGGAATCGAGTTCTTGGTCATACTCGGACCTGTTATAGTTAGACTCTGCGGGATTGGTATGAAACAAGGAGCGTTAGGAGGGTGGACGTACGAAGTGGCGGATCCGACGTAGGTGAGTTTCCATTCCAAATCTGAAAGAACTTAGAAAACTCGGCTGGAAAAAAGGGAGAACAAACGAATACTCACCCTTCTGAAGCTGCTCGAGACACTCGAAGGTAATTTCGAATTGGTAAGAGGCGGTGAAAGGTGCCGGGTTGTTGAGGTTTTTCACTCCAAGGAGTGAGACGACGGACATTGTGATAAGATATGAGGGTATGTACGGGGAATTAAACAGTCGAAGAGGTAATAGTAAGATATTGTATAAACAGGGGAAGTGGAAAGAAGAAGAAAATAGGGAAACCAAGAGAAATCAACAGGTCCACAAGAATGCAGTTTACTCAACCCCTCTAGCTCAATGCGAGGAGCCCATCGATTCGACGCGCCTTTCGCGTCCCTCGCATTGTCCTCACCGCCCGCACGTGACCCCAATTTCACTACCCGGGCAACTTGCATCACAAGTCATCGCAGCTTCGCTCTCTCTCCCTCTTGGCTATTTTTGCTATCAGATACATTGCGGCTGAGGGTTATCTCGTCAAAAGTGGCTGTGCTCCACCTTAACCCTTGACCTTCGGAAGATTTGTCTTTTATTTTAACTCCTGATATCACATCGCGCAAACCCTGCTTCGGCTTGCGCCGTGACCTTCTGACGTTCCCAGTTACTCACTTTCTTTCGACCTTGCGGTTATCGCATCAATCGCCCCATTATGGCGGACGATGAAGCTGAGGCTGCCTTCTTCCAGGCTCAAGCCTTGAATACTGATTCCCAATCCCCCACGGTGGAGCAGGAAGGTGATAACTCAGACGCAGAATCAGATGAATATGACCCCTCACTGGCATTGGGGGATCAGTACTCGGCCTCACTTCCCGAGACCCAGCAACCTGATGCCGGCCCCGCTGATGCAGCTCCCTCGGATGAGACCGAAGATTCCATCCCCAACCCGACTGTCGCCTCCGATGCAGATGTCGCTTTGGACGCAGACGCTGGCCAGACCAGTGATTCCCCCGATCCTTCTGAGAACCCTTCACGTGCTGAGTCGTCGACACCCGTGCCAGTATCTGCTGCTGAGACACAGCCCAAGACCCGGACAATTGGCGGATTTGAGGTTGATGATGAAGAGGATGACGAGGGTGATGCGGAGTATGAGCCGCCGGCTGTACTTGGGGGTGAAGATGTCAATGCTGTGCCTGTGACCATGTCTGAAGATCCCAGCCCAGGAAATGCAATGCAAAACACTTCCCCTGATGTATCATCACACCAAGCTGAGCAGGCACCTGCCAGTGGACCAGATGTTGCCAATAGTTCTTATTCTCCTGATCCTGTCTATAATATCGATCCCTCTTCTGTTCCTGTCCAATCGCAGTGGGCTGCGCAAGACTTGCAATCCGCAACCATGCAGAACAGTACTGTTCCTACTTCTGTACCTGACTCTCCTGCTTCAAAGGGTCGTCTGGCCCATGACCGTGTCGGCATGCTGGAAGACCGGATTCGAGAGGATCCCCGAGGTGATATCCCTGCTTGGTTGGAGTTAATTGCCGAGCACAGAGGTCGCAGCAGACTAGACAGCGCACGAGACACCTATGAGCGGTTCTTGAAGCTGTTCCCCACGGCGGTAGGTTTTCACTTCACTTGTCCTTTACCTTACTCTCTCGGCAAGGTACAAGATTGCTAATGGAATACATCTCAGGCCGATCAATGGGTGGCCTACGCCAGCATGGAGTCTGAGCTCAATGAATTCTTCCGCTTGGAGCAGATCTTCAATCGAACGCTCCTAGCGACACCTAGCGTCCAGCTCTGGTCTGTCTACCTTGATTACATCCGTCGTCGTAATCCATTGACAACAGATGCATCTGGCGAGGCACGGAAGACGATTTCATCGGCATATGATATGGCCATCCAACATGTTGGAATGGACAAGGATTCCGGAAACATCTGGACAGACTACATTGAGTTCATCCGTTCTGGGCCAGGAATCGTTGGTGGCTCTGGATGGCAGGATCAGCAAAAGATGGACCTACTGCGAAAGGCCTATCAACGAGCTATTGGCGTGCCGACCCAAGCTGTTAATACCCTCTGGAAGGAGTATGATCAATTCGAGATGAATTTAAACAAGCTCACGGTAAGCTGGACAGTACTTGAATCCAACTGGCTCGTATTAACGTTCACCCTCAGGGCCGCAAATTCCTTCAAGAACATTCACCGTCCTACATGACTGCGCGCAGCTCATACACCGAATTGCAAAACATCACCCGCGATTTGATTCGCACTTCGCTTCCACCATTGCCTCCTGTTCCTGGCTCTGAAGGCGATGTTGAATATTCAGCACAAGCAGATATCTGGAAGCGCTGGATCGCATGGGAAAAAGAAGATCCTCTAGTACTGAAAGAAGAAGATCCTGCAGCTTACAAGTCACGTGTTGTGTACTTTTACAAACAGGCACTCATGGCACTGGCCTTCTTGCCCGAAATGTGGTTTGATGCAGCTGAGTTCTGCTTCCTAAACGATATGGAAGATGCCGGCACAGATTTCTTGAAGAAGGGCATTGATGCAAACCCAGAGAGTTGCCTACTAACATTCAAACGCGCGGATCGACTGGAGGTTACCTCAGATTCGGAACAGGATTCCGCCAAGCGCGCTGCCAAGGTCCGAGAACCATACGACAAGTTGCTTGATGCGCTTTACGAGTTGATCAACAAGGCTCGCACTCAGGAAACCCAAGATGTCGAACGCATCGAAGCCTACTTTGCTTCACAAAATGTGGAAACTCAACCTCAAAATGACGATGAAGATGATCCTGAAGCCAAAGAAAGAGAAGCCGCCAAGGCAGCACAGATTGATGCGGTCCGAAAGACCCATTCTGTTCAGATCAACGTTATCTCCAAGACTGTCTCCTTCGCATGGATCTCTCTCATGCGCTCGATGCGTCGGATCCAGGGTAAAGGAAAGCCAGGAGAAATGGCTGGCTCTCGCCAGATTTTCGCCGAAGCGCGCAAGCGAGGTCGCATTACCAGTGATGTTTACATCGCAAGTGCTCTGATGGAGTACCATTGCTACAAAGACCCTGCGGCCACTAAGATCTTCGAGAGGGGCGCAAAATTATTCCCGGAGGATGAGCACTTTGCGCTCGAATACTTGAGACATCTGCTCGACATTAACGATACCATCAGTAAGTCGATATCCAAACTTTCTAAGGGACCTACTAACCACTGCCAAAGATGCCCGAGCCGTATTCGAAACAACCGTCAGAAAATTGACATCCAACACGGAGAATGTGCACAAGGCTAAGCCCATCTTTTCCTTCCTCCACGAGTATGAATCACGCTACGGTGACCTCACCCAAGTGACCAACTTGGAAACCCGCATGCGTGAACTCTACCCGGAGGATCCTGCTCTGGAACAATTCGCCAATCGTTACTCCAACTCCAACTTCGACCCTACTTCTGTGCAACTGATTCTGTCCCCGTCCCAGACAAAGCAGAAGACCCACATTCCAGGAACCTCTGCGGAATCCCACGGTTCTCCCATGGCCAGATACATGGATACCACCCTCAACTCACCTAAGAGACCTTATCCCACTGATGAATATGATGAAGACTCGGGTCGCCCACGAAAGTTTGTTCGCGCTGAGTCACCAATGAAGAGCGCGCAAGCTCGGCGTCTCGACCAGCCGAAACGGGTACAACAGTTGAATGGCCAAAGCGCCTCATACAGACCGCAAGGATCTCCAGCTCCCCTGCCTCGTGAAGTGGTGAATCTCTTGAGCATTCTGCCTTCTGCGGCTGCCTACAACATCACTCGCCTTTCTCCAGAGAAAATGATAGACCTTCTTCGCCACGTTGAAATTCCTTCCGACATTTCCCAAATACAGATCCCGCAAACTGCGCACGGACCAGGTGGAGGTCAGAATCCCTACTCCGGTAAGATCATCATATATCTCTCCCATAGTAACATTCTTACTCATACATCATCTCTAGGTGCTTACCGTTGAGCCCGTGGTTGCTCCTTCTCCGAGGACCACCGTTCACTTGCAGTGTAAAATCCCTTGCTCTCTGCTTTTGCAATTTCATTTCCCCGGCGCGCAAAATATCCCGATTTGTCTTTAAGGACTTGATGACCCAGCTCTTTTTCCTGGGGGGCATTTCATGAAACATGGTCGGGGCATACGCGGTTGTTCAGAGCCCCCTTTGCATCTTTCATCGGCGTTGATCTATCAGCATTTTTTTCGTTCTTTTGCTTTTTTTCACCGATTTCTATTTGCTAGTTGGGCCACCCAACCATGCTTTGTACAGACTCGAATAAACAGATAATCTCACAAATAAATTACGCACACACCCTGCACAGTCGCTTTTGTAGATTCTCAATCATCTTGAAGTGCACAAAACCGATCACCTCCTTTGCCCATAGATCTTACGTCTATATGTCTGGACGACCAATTTTTCTCCCGACTCCCTTCAGTTAGGTCGATATATGAAACGAAATAGAGACAAAGACTGGGCTCCAGGTTCATTTGGAGAGCCTGATGGCGGATAAATGTAACTGACATTTTCTCGGACTGGCAGTCCTAGTAAAGAGGAAGAGTTGATTGATTTGCCTGAAAGCCAGAGTCTCGTCGCTCTACAGACACTAGGGAAACCTTGAATAAGTGATTCACAGAGCAAAACCATTCCATGTAGTTTGTATAAGCTTAAAGTAAACCCCTCTGGGAACCGACGGTGATTGGTGGGTGGGGTACGAAGTGGGCCTCTACGTCATCGTATACTCCACACAATATGAAGCCTAAGAAATATCTTTGAGCTTTACACAATTGCGATAGTTATGGGGAAAACCGGCGACCGTCACCTCAATTCAGACATATAGACCTAAACCTATACACCAGGTCTCATACTGTGTTTCATGGTACCCCGGCTCAAACAGCTGTCGACCTTTTCGGTGGCTTCTTCTCAGGGTGCTGTTCTTGATGCAAGTCGGTCATACACCTATGGGAGTTCTCTTCAAGTTTCCACACACGAACGGAAAGCAGTGTGAGGAATCCTCATTTCATCGGTGTCTACCTCAAATTCATCCCATTTGTCAACAAAAAGGGTCTTCGCCAGTGGGCTCATTTTCCTCTATTGTAAAGATGTAATGCAGTTAGGTCGATCGTAGAGTTTTTAAGACGTCTTTTCAAACGTCTTTCTACATATCTTTTGTCTTCTTTCAGATGTTTTATTCCCTTCTTAGTTTCTACATCTAATGAAAGGTTAGGATACAAAAGGATAGTTTAATGTTCATAGCCTTTGGAGGTCATTTATTCGGTTTTGTACGTAAGGTGAAACTGCGACCTAAGTGAGCACTGAAGATTGAAAAATACTAGGGTGGAAGCCATAATTGAGAGCCAGGGGTGGTAGGTATACTGCAGACTAGATCCATAGTATTAATGCATGGAGGTTTTGACCGGCAGTAAATTACATAGTGAAGGGCGTATAGTTATAGAAGTATTTGACTATACTATTTTTTACTTTGGCCACACTTTGGTCTCACTTTGGCCTCACTTTGATCGCACTTCGTGTCCTAGAGCTCAGTTCCTTCTTTAGAGCAGGTCATGTCTATACCGAATATATCTCAGCCTTTATCGAGCCTGACTTGTATGATATTGTGCACTGCCTTTTAGGCAGGTGATGAAACAGTATAAAGGACAACCAGCTCTGCCAGCTTCACGGCCGCTCTAGAAAAACGCACCCATAAAAAGAAATGACCGCTCTTAGTCAACCGGTGGAAGTAAAGATATCCTTGTACATAGACTACCCGTTAATGGGTCGAGTGTGTTCATCTTGTTCGTCTTTTCCTTTTCCTCTGCACCGTTGTCTGGGAATTCCACGGATACTCCCATTGAAAATACACCAGCCCCCACTGAAATCTATTTGTCCCTGAGCCTTCCACTAACCCTATGTGTATCATCCTCTGTTTGCTGACAGAAGTCGACAGTTAAAGGGACCCAATTGGCATCTTTTGTCCGTTTACTCCACGTTTTTATTCCGACTGACTGTTGGCGGTTTACCCCTATATCGGGTACGGGCAGCTGTCTGAATCAGGTCAGTTTCCTGGTAGACTACCCATCCCGTGCCAACATGTTAAACATCATTACCAATGTGGTTGAGAAAAGTGTTTCACAAAATGTTGGGTCTCACATCAATATCACCGCAACCACTTACTCTCGCTGTTTCCTCAGATTACAACTGGAACAAATCCTTGCTTAGGGAGATTGACAATTCGCATGCAGAGAATAAGCAGAGAATAAGGATAATGCACACCAGCCCCTCCTACGCGTGTTTGAAGCAGCAGACAATCTCAAGTGGAAGTGTGAGAAATATTGAAAACTATATACTATATGACAGGAATGGACTAGCTTTTCATTTTGGGCTTTGAATAGCTATTTTAGGATTTTGAGAAAAGTACAGCCTATTTTGCCACTAGGCTACATAG
This sequence comes from Penicillium thymicola, assembly GCA_030142185.1. Taxonomy (NCBI): domain Eukaryota; kingdom Fungi; phylum Ascomycota; class Eurotiomycetes; order Eurotiales; family Aspergillaceae; genus Penicillium; species Penicillium thymicola. The sequence goes on from LACB01000156.1 coordinate 6,953, forward strand.
AGCGGACTTTGGCTGCAATTATTATAGTAGGTACCTAGCTACAATCTCAAATGAAAGTGCAAGATACCTAACTACCGATTACTTCAATTTTTTAAGCAGATGCTAGTACAAACGAGCACATTCAGCTCACATAGAGCGGACTTTGGCCTTTGGCCGCAATTATGATATACCCTTATACTGGGTCCATCCATGGATCTGTAGTTACCTATCTTTATGACTTACTCAAACGGGTAACTACAACACCTATTCACCTCGAGAAGGAGCACACCCTCTCCTGCGCCGAGTCCCACGGACCCGCCCGTAGCTCGATCTATAAAAGCAGCCCATTCATCTCTTTACCCTTCTTTCTCTTCTTCTTCCTCTTCTCTCTCCATAACCCTTCATCAATCTGTCTTCAGAGACCCGGATTGCATAATCCAATCTGAAGGCAATTCTCACTTTGACGTTGAAGACGTCTTACTCTGTGATTCCACAAATACCATTTGCACAAAAACCATCTCTAGCTCACTGAAGGTCTTCACTCTGTGTAAGTGGTTACTCTCATACTACTACCCTACCCCTCTTTCATACCGAGTCCAAGCGAAGCTAAAACGAACGGTTTCTGCTTCACTTTACATCGCCGAGAAGTATGACCGCTCAATCTTTATAGAACCCTTGCTTCATTTTATCTCTCTTATATGATAGCTTCACATCTGTCAAAAAGAAACCAAACATTTACTAACAAAAGATAATTGATAGGAGCGTGATTCACCATGGGTCCCCAGGGGCCGATGAAACCCTCGCCCGAGGATGGTGAGGAGTACAGGTCTCGTTATGGGCACCGCTCTACCACCTCCTCCAAGCCTAAGCTCAGCCTTGAGCTTCCTCTGCGTCCCTCTGCTCATGTGGCAAAGCCCTTGGACCAACGCCAGATCCAGGAGATGCGTGACCATAAGGCCAAACTCGAAGATGACGCAATCCGCAAAAAAGAAGCAGAGAGTACTGCTTGGATGCGCCGAACCCGATATGACCCTGAGTCAGGTGAGCACCGCAGGCCTAAGAGCACTGGTTCCAGTAGCAGTGACTCTCCCATCCGTCGAGTTGAGACCCCTCCAGAATTCCCGGCCAACTGGACTGCGGAAGAAAAAGCCAACTATGAGCGTCTTGCAAGAGAAGGAGTAAAGGTGGCTGTTTTTGAGCAACACAGACTCGACCAAGAGAAGGTTATTCGCCACAAAGATTACATGACAGTTGCCTGGGATGGCTGCAAGAACATTGATATTCCCTGGCATCGATTCAAAGTCAGGGCTTCTTCTGTAAGTTTGCGACCGGCAATTTTCAATGACTCTACATCTGTGGGCAATCAATTATGCTAACCTTGCTTTTTCCTTCCCAGTCTGCCCCAGAGGAGACTCAAATCCAGCGTCGTGTTGGCTACAACACTTCTGGCAAAGAGATCGAGGTTATGATGAATGCGTACCCGATCACTTCTTTCCCAGACAAGGCTGTTTACCAGTATGAGGTGAGTGTCCTTTACCCCCCTTCAATGAGATTATTTGCTCATGAACTTCTAGATCAATGTGCTCCACGGAGACCAGAATGAGACCGACCGGCGGGTCTTGAGAAAGTGCTGGAACAGTGAGACTCGGAAGGCACACATTCCTGATGGTATCTGGGATGGTGGAAGAATCTGCTGGTAAGTATAATATATTTCTGATTGCTGCGATAGATTTTCTAATCTGTGTTGCAGGTCGCTGCGCAAATTTGATGACTGGAATGAGATTATCGACTTCAAGGGTGACATGACCCGTGACATCAAAACGCTTGCTACGGTTGATGAGTTCAGGAGAAACCCTGCGTTCAGGATGTCCGTCATTCAAAAGCGAAAGATCAACCTATCGGTGATCAACTCCTGGCTGCAAAACCGCCGTGATCTGGACGAGCTCGTGATTGAATCTCTGAGTAAGTAACCCCTTATATCGAGTATTCCTCTGTTTTTGATTCGGCAAGCTGATAATGACAGGTTTCCTTGACCATTTGCTCCGCGAATGGCCCACTAAACAATTCGCTGCAATCAAGAGGGCCTTCTTCTTCGACAAGCTTGGAGATGACGAGGAGCTAAAACAAGAATTTTACCAGCCGCTTGCCAACATGGGGGCTTCCGTTTACCGAGGCATCTACCAAGCAATTAAGCCGACTCCTGTAAGGCTCCATCCGCTGGTTCAAATTAAAGATTGTGAAACTGACGTTTACTTATAGCAAGGTCTGATACTCAACGTTGATGTCGCCCACTGCGTCTTCTTTTCTCGTATTAGTCTTATGGGCTTCATGATGAATGTGAACGGGTGGAACGATATGTCGACTCTGGTCAGGAACCTGCAGTCAACTCGCGACGAATATGGTGGTACGAAGGAATCGAAGTGGTTTGCCCAGGTGAACAAGAAGATTCAGGGTCTTCGAGTGGCACCCAACTACGAGGGTTGCCCTTTCAAGATGAAGAGTTTCATTGTCAAGGGCTTGATCCATGCAAAGCCCAAGGAGTTTTTCATTGACTATTACGACAAGGCCACTGGGAAGTCCACTCGAATGCACCTTGAAACCTACTTTATGAGACGGTACAACATCCGCCTCGAATATCCCAACATGCTCTTGGTGGAGATGCAAAAGGAGGATGTCCATTACCCAGCCGAGTTCCTGGTCATTAAAGGCCTGCAGAGATACCGCTACAAGCTTACTGACATGCAGGCGGCACAAATGATTCAATGGTGTGCAACCAGACCCCCGAAGCGTTTGGCCAATGCTCGCCAGTCCAAGGAGCTTCTCCAGCACAAGAATGATCCAATTCTGAAACTTTACGGCATGAAAATTAGCGATCAAATGATCAAGACCAAGGCTCGCCTGCTTCCGAGTCCTGAGCTTCAGTTTGGGGGCAACCGCAAGCACAACCCTCAGCACTCTGGAAGCTGGGATCTTCGCGGTAAGAAGTTCTACAAACCCAATGAAAAGGCCCTTCAGGCTTGGGGTGTCGGGTTCTTTTCCGGGCATCGGAAGTCAATCAGCATGGACCAGACACTGAGCTGGGTTGAACAATTTGTCAAGATGTACAAGAGCATGGGTGGTGAGGTCACTGGCCGACCGGTTGTCAAGGGATTGAGCGAAGACGTTGGCACCAGTGTCAAAAAGCTCTACGATGCGATCGCGGCACAGAACAAGAGAGAGCCCCAGCTCATGGTATTCATCGTTCCCGACAAGGATTCTTGGGTCTATCTTCGCATTAAGAAGTCTTCCGACTGCCGATATGGTACCCCTTCTCAAGTGCTCCAATCTGCACACTGCATTACCAATAGGCCTCAATATCACGCGAATGTTCTCATGAAGGTGAATGCGAAGCTTGGCGGTATCACTGCTCGTGCTGTCCCCAAGTCAAAGAGTTCTGGTTTACGCCCAGGTTCCATGATAATTGGGGCAGATGTCACTCATCCAATGATGGGTGTGTGGACCCCGTCGTTGGCAGCCATGTCGGTTTCGGCAAATTCGACTGCAACTCGCTACATGGGTGGATGTGAGACAAATGGAGATCGAATTGAGATTATCCGGGATAAAGTAGTAGAGTACATACTACACCCCATGGTTGCTGAGTGGAAAGCAACTGTTGGGGATGGCAAGGCTCCTGAGTACGTCTACTATTTCCGGGACGGTGTGTCTGCGTCCGAATACCAGAGAATCCTTTCAGAGGAGGTCCCCGCGATCCGCTTTGCCATTGCACATGCGTGTGGCCAAGCAATCTGGGCCGGCAAGATGTGTGTTGTAGTTGCCAACAAGCGCCACCATCTCCGAGCGTTCCCTGACCCCAAGAATCGCGCAGCCGCGGACACCCACGGTGGCCCCCTACCGGGCACTCTTATTGATCGAGATGTGACTAGCCCACATGACTGGGACTTCCTGCTCTACACACACATTGCTTTGCAGGGTACTCCACGCCCGGTCCACTACCATGTCCTGTTGGATGAGATGGGCCTGAAGCCCAATGATCTCGAGGGCATGATCAATGATCATTGTTACCAGTACATCCGCTCCACAACCTCCGTGTCTGTCCATCCTGCAATTTACTATGCCCACTTGATTTCGGTTCGTGCTCGCCACCATGAGGATGTTCCCATTACCTCTGGACCCCAGAGTGGCCCCGAGGTGAAAATGACAAACCCGAAACCCAAGGAGCCCCGAGCCAAGAGATTGCTTCCCATTGAAGGTACCTCGAACAAGCTGGCTCTGGGTATGTGGTACGTCTAACTCAACTGTAACATTTCTATGGTTGTGGACAAGATTCATCTTGTTCACTCCATGGGTCGCCGATTCCCATCCAAGGGATTTGTTCTATGACTCCGTTTTCTCGATCTGCGAACTGGTTTGATTATTACTCCGCGTTGTTTCTTTTGTTATTGCTCGAACAAAGTTTCCATCGCATTTCCTTTGTGATGCTGCTCTTCAGGATGACTCGATCCGACGTTAGGGCTGCCTTGGATGTTGTTCGCAAGAACAGCTGGACCGGTTGCATGCTCAAGGCTGGTCTTGCGGTTCTAAATGAGCCATACTTCCTTTTGTTTTTGTATCTTAGCGGACTTTGTTTTCGATTTCAACATTCACGCTTCTGGATCTGTGCCCAGTTTTAATAGGCTGTTGTTTCTACAACTTGGCCCATTGGATACCGAGGCTGATCTTCATGAGCAATTAGTTTTATTTTTTATTTTTTTACCATGTTGTTAACCCAGAAAATACCAAAAAAAACCCCCTCGCCCTTTGCGGGGGATTTTATTCCTTGTGCACTCCATAAATTTAGAATTAAAGGTTGAGTAAACGTTTTCGTTCGCTCCGGTATATCTGTAATTGTGGAATAGTTAGAACTTGGTACATATGTAAAAGGAGACATTGAAACCATTTCAAGTCGATTGGCTTTCTTTTTATCTCTAACATAAGACTATAGGATTGATATCCCATAGAGCTCTGGTGTAGTCATGATTGGAAACAACTCCTGGTACTCACGTCTCGTCACTTATAAAATTACCACTACCTAGGCAGCTACGTGAGTTACCCATTGACTTTGCTTAAGCTGGTACCTAATAGCGGGATACAAGTCACAAGAATCGGTTTGAATTGAACAAATCTGAATAGGTACTCTGTCAAGAAATGAAAAATCCCATCAAGGGACATTATGATACAAAAAAAAAAAAAACTAAAATGAGAAAATCATCCACTCTGCCTTTCCAGTCAAGGACAGAAAAGAAGAGAAAGGAAACGCAAGAAAAAAAAAACACAGGTAAAATACAAGGACTGGATTATGTATCGCTGCAAGTTTGAGGGTCAAAAGATACAGTCCCCCAATAATCAAACAATCAAACATTGGGTGTTGGCTCCTATTGCTGACTCGATCCCTGTTCGTCAATTGTATGGTCGCAAAGGGAGACAGGAGTCTGTCTGATCTCATCTCGAGAGACATGGGTCGCAGATATTGAATATCGGAATAAATGCAAGTAGGTATGCAAAAGTAAAAGCATGTGACGCAAGATAAGGAGAGGAGGTGTGAAGGAAAGCGTAGGGCCATGTTCGCAGTCAACTATAAACCTACCTGACCCTGGAAGTTATACATCATGCTCCGTTGGTCATGGATTCACCAGCGCCATCACCGAGGCCGGTGTCTTCAGTCTTCAGATCGGCATTTGTGGGCGGGTCACCAGTCGTTTGGTCGCCTTCACCATCGGGGTTGAAGTTGGGCATTTCGAGGGCCACACCACTGTTCTTCTTGGATTTCTTCTTACTTGGCTCTGTGCCGCCGGATTTGGATGCCATCGGTGGAGCGGCTCGTTTCTGCGGACTGGATGTAAGACCCGGGAGACTAGACTGGGGGATTTTGCCAGAGGCTGGGAGACGGGGTTTGATGGCCATGGGCCGCTGCTTGGGAGGCAGCTCTAGGTCTTCCACAAGAGGTTCATCACTGTTTGCGTCAAGCTTGCCCTTGAAGAATTCCTGCAGGAGTCCGATCTGGCGAGATAGGTTGTCTGTTGAGATGCGTGCATATGGGGGCGGAGGAGCGAAAAGAGTGACGGTCGGTGAAACGCTCGTGCTTTGCGGATTGGCCGCATTGAACATACGATTCTGAAGCAGATGTAAGGGCACACTGAGCGTGGAAAGGCCAAACTCCCGATCCAAGCCCAGTTCCTTGAATCCGAAGAAATCCTCATCAATATCTTCAGCAAAGTCACCGCCGACGAACTGTTCACTGCCATCGGCAAATGCGTTTGAGCCATCTTCGCCGCCTTCCAGAGCGGGTCGAAGGAGTTCCGTCAGGAGTGACCTGAGGCGATCATTAGCAGTTGTGAGCTTGGTCCCCAAACGATCCACATCGTCCTTGATATAGCATTCCAATTCATCTATATGGATCCCCACGGTGGACAAGGTGTGCAGAACGATTTCAGAATGAGTGTATGCAGGTTTCCATTCGGCGGCTGAAGGTGTAGCTTCATGTGACTCGGTGGTAGGAACCTTCGGTGTTTCCATATAGGACTTGAAGGTGGACCCCAGCTTATGGAAAAAGTCGGCGGCAATATCAGTAACCGCTTCGAGGGCAGATGGCTGGTATTCCTCGAATCCAGTGTGATAGAAAACCTTAGCGACTGAGCGTTGCAATGCTGCCCTACATGCCCAGGGGGCAATGACAGGGCCGTTGTCATTCATGACATGTGGTTCGATGTCTTGCTCCTGAAATGGCTCGGGTTGATATTTCTGGAATTGATTTTGGTACATCTAGAGAAAGGTTAGCCAAGTTACCGGGCCATAGCAGGGTAATAGGGTCGCTTACCTGGGATTGAAGCTGCATCTGCTTGACAATGCCGATTTTTGAGCAGATCTTACGAGTTTCTTGCATCTGGCGCATGTTCGAGTTCATCTTGAGGGTCAACTTGCTATCCGGTTGGATAAAACGACCTTTTTCAAGCACATGAAGGAACTCCTCAGAGGCATCAACAACATTGCCTTGCGCGTCCTCCTTCCAGAGTAGCCGCTCAGGAAGGTCAGGAACACCAGACATGACATCATAATAATAAGGGAGCATCTGGTCTTCTTCCACCTCAATGCCTTCTGCAAGGCTCTCGCCTGCGGCCTCTGGTTCTAAGGCTTGAGAGTCCCCATCGCGAGACTTGTCAGCTTCGATAGTAGCTTGTTTCTGGTGTCGAAGCCATCGGCGCATGCCAGCTTTACTTCTGAGCAAAGCGGGTTCTTCTGAGTTGAGCTTGTCTCCCCGGAGGAGACGATGTCGCTCCGCCGCAACGCGCGCTCTATCTTTCTTGGTGACTTGCTTCCACACTTTGTACTCGGGGTCTTCCGGTTCTACGCCGCCGGAAACCGACATGGCACTGAGCGCAGTTGTCGACGTACTCGGACCGTCGATATCCATTGAATCATCCTGGCTCGCTGTAGCTATCGCTCCTGAACCAGCAGGGTCAGACGGCGTGTTAGATCCAGGAGGTGGTGTGGAAAATCCATTTTGACTAGTTTCACCAGCAGCGTCCGAATCCGCGCGAGCTGGCGCAGGTGGCTGAGTGCTGGGGGCCCTGTCGGGGCTGGGAGTATTGCGAGAAGGGGCTGTTCCTTTTTTGGAAGTCTTCTTGCCGGGAGCCTTTCTGCCTCGTGAAGACATGATGGGCTCATCGTCACTCTCCTCGGCGCCATCGTTGTCGGCAAGCTGGAGTCGACGTTCTTCGGCCTCCACTTCCGCACGGTCTCTGATGACAATGTCCGGGATGAGAGGGACAAGCTTCTCAGTCTCCTTGCGCATGTAAAGTGCGTGCTTCCGGAGAGGATGTTCGGTGTTGGTATTGTATTTCAAGCAATTCGCCCAAATGAGGGTGAGGTCATCGACGAAGTCATGTTTCGATCTATACTGCAAGCCTTTCAGCTTTTTGGTCATTGATCCAAGGTCCATTGGGTGCTTAATGACTAATAGGGAGTTAGTAGATGAAACAGATCATTTGCGGTGAAAGGGCCGCTTACTCGTATGATAGTCTGGCGCATCGCGTTTGTTGACACGAGTCAAAAAAGCAGTTGAATGTTCTGTCATAGCTTTGAGCTCACTGAGAACCTTTTCTGCAGCTTCATAGAGCTCTTCCTGGCCGACCTTGTCTTCGTTCGCCCATTTGCTGCGATTCTTGCGAACCTCACTCAGCAAGCTCCGAAGTTCAGCATCCGATGCCTGGACCCGGTCTCGCTTCTTATCAATTCGTGCAATAAGGTTTTTCAGAGTCAAACTGGAAGCGCCCAGGTTGGTATTACTCAAGGAACTGTAGCCATTGGAAGCCCCCGAGACATTGTTGCCGCTCATATTAGCCTGGCCGGATATCTCTGCCTCAACTTGTCTCTCCGACTCCTCTAGGCGCTGTTGATCAAGCATAGCATCCCTGTCATTCTCAAGGGTGTAAAATAGAGTGTGGAAGCTTCTTCTGGCGGCCTCCTCCGTTGCTTTCTTGTCTTCCTCGAGTTGCTTCCGGAGATCCTCCATTGTCTCCTTTTTGGGTTCTTTTAGTCCATCTGATATCGAGGTACCGGGACGTGATGCTAATGGCGCGGCACCACTAGGGTCCTGTGACGCAGCGGTGGACTTGGTTTTTAAAGGCGATTCAGCAGCATCGTCCATTTCCTCGTCCTCGTCATCATCATCGTAGTCATCGTAATCATCGTCGTCGAGCTTCCGAGCAGACTTGTGTGGGGCGGTGGAAGGGGGAGGCGCATCATCGACGCGTTCGGGTTGAGCTTCGGACGCCTCAGTAGTTTCTCCAACCGCAGGGTTATCTTCCGAATATCGCCCGGAGAACAGTGCATTTATTTTCGCCTCACTGTGGCGATACAATTCACGGAATTGAGCAATGCGCGGGTCCTCTTCGGGCGCGATATCGGCTTCGGATGTCGAGCTGGGGTTCGGCGCTTCGGCGCCAACAGAGCCGCGTATTTGGGGCGTCCGGGAGCCAGATAAAGTCTTCACTAAGCCATTGACTGGGCGGGGAGAGTCCTGGAGGTCATCTGGGGGCCGTATGTTGCCCGGAGGCCAGGCGTTGTGGCCGAGCGACATGCTCGCTCCAAAGCCCCGGTTCTGGGGCGGGCGAGACTCGATTCTCCGCGATTAGGATTACGGGCCGATCGAACGCGACACAGGGGCCGGGGAAGGGACAAAAGGCATAGAGATAGAACACACCCCCGGTAAAATTGACTGAAGATGTCAAATTGGCAAAAAATGATAGCGTGGGGGTGAGGCTTGATGAACAAGGTCCGGGGGAGCTTCATAGGAAGTTTCTCTGGACGGGGATGAAGTACAGGGCATGAAGGCGGAGTCAACCGGCAGATCTTGTCTCATTGTCACTCTACTCTTTCAACTTGAGATCAATTGCTATTGTTCACATCTTGTCTTATTTCAATCTATTATCATCTGTAGTCTTTACTTGAGCTTACTGTGGATTTGTCTGTTCCTATATCAGATTTCCACTTTCTTTGTTGTGAACATCCCTCATTTGCTCCGCATATGACGCACAAGGCATCAGTTGGGGCCGAACTCCTCCACATTTGACAGCTCTCTCTCCGAAGCCTGGACAAACACTTTCACAGAAAAAAGAGTTTCAATCGAAGCTTCTTCTCACTTCCTTCCTCATCAATCTAATTTCTCGACCACCATGCGCATTCGTTATCCTTTTGCAGGTAAGCTTTGCTTACTTACTTACGATTCTGGTTCCGGCGATCCCCCCCCAACTAACCCGCCTCAGGTGCCTTCATCTTCCTGCTCTTCTTAGCCGGTTACATCGGTCTTCTTCCACACAGCACCTCTTCAACAATACCAACACAGCTTCAACCCAATGACAAGTTCCTCCACCTCGTTACATTTTTCCTACTCTCAGTAACATTTTACTGGGTCCTGGACACTACCCGTCGTCGCACGCTGCACGTGACCCTTGTGGTCTGCACATTAGGGTTGGGTATTGGCTCTGAAGTTGTGCAGGGGTTCGTTCCAAATGGTCGAGACTTCGATATCTTCGATATTGTCGCCAATGTTGTCGGTAGTGTAGGCGCTGTCGGACTTTGCAACTGGTACCACCGACGCATGATGGAACGCCGCCGACAAAGTCGGTATGGCATGATGGAGGAGGGCACTGAGGACGTCGAACTCGGTGGTGTCGAGAATTCCCGTCGCGACTCAGAAACTATGGGCCCGCAGGAATCCGGTGTCATGAGTCTTGAGCAGGAAGTCGACAACTGGGATGAGAATGCAGTTGAGACTTGGGATACGGAAGAAGCGCCGAGTCCTGAACGAGAGGCTGCTCCTCCCAATTATCATGAAACTGGCCCTGCAATTCCTGCTGCGGCAAAACGTATTGATTAAGGTTAAGGTTACTTTTAGCTGGAGCGAAGCGTGTACTTTGTGCTTTGGAAAGAAGAAGCCATGCGCCGCGTTCAGGTCTTGTTTTGCTATACTATCTGTTCTTATGATGATGGATTTCATGTCTTGGTCTCACGTCGGTATGATGACAATCTCGATTTTGTGTTCAGCAGTGATTTTGTTTTTTTTATTTTATTTATTTGTTTATATCATTATATTATTATACCTTGCTGGGGATGATTTTCTCTGGTGAAGATTGCAAGAATATTCTCGTTATTTTCAAGGGATTGTACAGTAGCGTGGGTTTAGTTAGTTACTGGGAATATGTGGGAGGTACTACATAGCCGTGAAAATGCAAATGACAAAATCCGATCCCCAAAAAGCCTATGATAGAGATGATTGTTCGGTAAAAGTAGAATGTCCCAGATAAGTCTACAAAACATACAATATCACCAATTGGCTAATATACAGTGACTCTAGAGCGAGACTGACAGTGCTAGTCAATAAGCAAGATAACTACATCCAAGATGATAACCAAAGTAACAAAACGGGGGGTATTTCAACAGGAAAGAAAAAATATATAGCAGGGGATTGGAACAAGCAAACACCGGATGCCATGAAGGGATGCAACATAAACATAAACTTTCTGTCCAAAGTTCATGATCACAGATGGGGAGGAAAAAGGTCAAAATGAGGATTGAGCGGGCGTCATTCATTATCAAGATCAGAAAGCTCCGGTGTACCGGTCCGACTTCTCGTCGGCGTATGAGTGCGATCTGGGACAGCTTCCAACTCCGGCTTGAAAGTTGGCAGGTAATCCGCTTGGTCATTTAACTTGGCGATTTTCGCAGACCGTTCCTCGCTGCCGTTAGGCGAGTCCATGTTCCAGTGCGTAATCTTGCCCAGCTTCCGATCGGTTTGTTCTCGGAGCACTTCGTAGATAAATTGCATCTGCATCTCGTTGTAGACCATCATCATCCGTTGCTCGCGCATCTGATTGACTGTTTCGAAAACAGGGTCGACCTCTGGATGTTCGATATCCAACAAATGTCCTGAGTCCAGTTCGCACAGCAAATGGTCAAGCGCAATGAAAGTTCCTGTCCGACCAACCCCTGCGCTGCAGTGGACGATTCGCGGATTATCCGGGGTGGTTTTAGAGGCTGACAACTTGATCAAGTCGAGAAGGGCTTGGCGATCGCTGCCTTCGGGTTTGGAGTAATCGGCCCAGCCAGCGAAAAGGAAATGCCAAACAATCTTCGATTCTGAACCGATGGCCAGTTCGAGTTTGCGGATTTCAGATCGTGATCTCGCGTCGAAGGTTGATTCCAACAAGGTCACCCTACCCAAGACGCCGGGTTCTGTTTGCTCGCTCTCATCGAAGAGAACGTCCGACTCATTGGTCAATAGGTCCATTGAAGCATGCTCCGTATCCAATGGGAAATATTGAGCGCACTTTTCCCGGCCCGCTTCAAAAGTTTGGGTAAGCATCACAATCACGCCGACTTCCTGGCTTTCATGGAAGACCATGTGCCAAAACTCCGCGAGATATCCAACTTTGGGGCCCTGATTAATGGTAAGCAAAACATATGATTTTATGATGGAATGCGCAACCTACCTGGGTCGCGATATAATTCCTTCTTTCCCGTGTCACCGAGTCTTCCAGTCTGATCGGAGATGCATTGATAAAATCACACTCGCCCTCGGGCACCCGCAGATGGATCCGACAATTTGCCCACGCCTGGACGTTAACATAGCGATTCCTATCTTTAACTTTGGGGTCTACCTCTAAGGCGAAGGGATGCGTGAGATTATTGGTCAGTTGACCCTCAGCGAGACGTGTGCGCTGCATCCATTCCAAATCCTCAAACTTGTCATGGATCTCTGCATAAGGAAGCGGTCAGTCACATTCCACGTGCAGGGTTGTATTCCCCGATAGGCGTTTTATGCACCCCTCACTCACCCGAGACAGATTGACACAGGAACGGTGGAACATCTTCCGTGTTTCCAGTTTCCAGCTTCGGGTTGTCTTGATCCGCACCAAGTATATCGAGCCCCGCGTCGTCATTTTCGGGCAGTCCGCGCTTGGTTGCCTGGACACTGGTGTCGATCTTGATATTCGGATGCGCCATCTTGGCGGCCGCGATCCGCTGAAATGCTCGGACTTTACCGATGACACCACGCGCTTTCCTACCCACGGTTCTAGCTTTAGATCGTTTTCTGTGCGGGGCAGAGTCGAAGGAAGGAGAGGGCGAAGGAGATGGATCGGTTCTCGCGCTGTCAAAATCCGCAGACACTGATGTTATCTGCAGTGATGACAGATCGGGACAGCTATAGAAGCTGTCCCGAGAAGACGTGTCCAGGGCCAGATTTTTTGAGGATCGCGGGGGTTGGGCGTCGAGGAAGTGGAGGAGAGCGTCGCAATAAAAGTAACCTTATAGGGTGTGCCAGGCCGTATACTCCCGAGTCCACCTGATTGATTTTTCGGATTAGAAAGCAAGTTTCAAAAGGACTACAAGAATAAGCTGAGGGTTCAAATGAGAAGAAGAAGACAAGTAGGAAAAAAAAAAAAAAAAAGAAAACCAAGGCGAAACTGGAGACGGGCTAAAAGGAGAGAAAGTGGAGGGGCGCATAAAAGAACAAAAGCTCCGAGATGTCCGAGTATATAACTATTTTATATTGTATAACTAACTATAGTATTATATAACTAACTAGTTATAGTGTTATATTAATATGATATATATAAGTACATATATATGTATATGTATATATATATATAAACTAAAGTATTTATGTTTTCATATTCGAATTCCATGTCGCATTGGTAATTGGGCCCTTTGCCTCTCGAATTCAGCTGCTTGCGGCATACCACATTCATACATAGTATACAGATACAGTATTTAGGGTCTATTAATATGTTATTTTAGTTTGTAATTGCATTCTGATAGAAACGGGGACCTTGTTATGATTGATTTTACCCCCTTTATGACCTTGTATGACTCTACTAGTTATATACTATAGTATACTCTTTTACTTCTTTTACTTCTTTTACTTCTTTCGGCGGGGAATGCCTGAGGAACTTCATTCTCTCTCTCTCTCTCTCTCTCTCTCTCTCCCTCTCCCTCTCTCTCCCCTCTTCCTCTTTGTCATTCTCTCTATCATTCTCTCATTTATTATTTTATTATTTCTCTTTTACAATAATCTCCAATTTCCATCCTCGGTCTCGAATGACGCCCTCTTATCCTGACAGGTGTTGAACACCCCCGGTTCGCATATGTCAACAAATCTCCAGAAATGGTCTCCCAAGCTCAGATCGTTGATCGCACAACCGCTCAAAGCACCGCTTCCCTAGTATCGCGTCCCTCAAGTAGACGACACCGTTCCGGTCGCTCGCATCATGGTAGCTCTTCGCATCCCTCCTCGAACGATTTCCCCATCTTCACGTATACGGGTGACACCGAGGTCGTGATCCGCACCGGGTCGCAAGAAAGGCGTTATCTCCTCCACAAATTGATATTATCACAATGCTCTGGCTACTTTGAGGCGAGCACCAATGAGGGCTGGTCGCGCCAAATGGCTTTGGGCCCGTCGAAGCCGGAGGGGACGCTGTCGCGACTGAGCGAGGACGATGATTTATCGAACGGGTCAACGTTGGCACCATCTGATAACGGTGGATTCTCGACGCGACCAGGGGAGAAGAGACGCTGGCGATATGAACTTGACTGGGAGAATCGCGCAGAGGATGAAGAGGCGATTCTTGTCCAGAAGGTATGCCTTGCGCCGGCGCGTCGCATAATCTCATCTTCGCCAACAATGCTAATGTCGCGTGTTGAAACAGCAACCAACCTATGCCCCCATGTTCAGTGGCGACCAAACGGAATTTCCTCCAACGATGACCAAACCGTCCAACGCCCATGCAGGCTTCGTTCGATCCATGGCGAACCTAGCAGGAATGCAGTCGGTAGCCCACCTACCGCAGACTAGGGAACACGCTGTCGCGGTCGATCCCTTAATACGTGACTATGACAATCTACTACGAATATTTTACAATCATGCCCCCATTCTCAACAGTATCAACATCGCCTCGGCATATACAGAGTGCAAATCCCTCCTTGCATTGGCGGATATGTACGATGCGCTTCCGGTGACAGGGCCCCGCGTGGACCACCACCTACTCGGCTTTGGATCTCGTCTATTCAAACAGATAGCCAAGTACCCACCCAGCTACTTGAAACTGGGATATCTTGCCCGCAGCCGGGTGATCTTTTCCGAAGCCTTAATCCACGTGGTCGGCCAGTGGCCCGCCGCCCTACCAAGTCTGCGAAACGCCTCCTATGCGCCTCTACCAGACTCACTACTAGACGTGATCGAAGACAAAGTAGAAGATCTCGACGAGCTCAAAGCGCGCGTTGAATCCAAGCTCCTGCGCCTATCCTTAACCACCTCGCGCGGCGAACGTGTCGGCCCCTCAAATGCATACCTGGACTGGCTCGCCGTGTGTCTCTTCCGCCAATGGCTGATAGAAAGCACCACGCCACCGCCTGCTCCTATTCTTAAAAACTCGGGCCCAAGCGATGGTCCCGTCCAGCCTACCGCATCGGCGTCACACCCGGCAAGCACGTCGCGATCAACCACATCCCCAGACCCGTCCGCCCGTATCTATAGATTGATCGGCTCATCTTCTCCACAGGCATACTTGCCCCACGATGAGCTCAAGCGTTTCCTCAAACTCCATCCTACGTCCTCCTCTGGCTCACTTTACACACGCGAGACTCTGAAACGCTTCGAGCGCAAGATGGACGAAATGAAACGGCTGGCACGGGATATCGTCAAGCCGCTGATGCGTAATTTCCTCGAGTTAGAGTTGAAGAGCCCGGACCAAACAGCCAATAGTACTGTTGGTCCTCGTGAGATTACTCCGGTGGGGTTGCCATATTTGACATGCACCCGTGTTGAAGATATAGATTTACCTTGGAAATGAGCCTGGCAACTTGTTGGGGATATATTTGCCTTACCTTGTCCTGGCCATTATCTTTTTGGATATCTCTGCCCTACTCGGAGTTTTTGGCGGCGTTTGGTTATTTCCTTTTTATCTGCCTTCCTTTTCAGGCTGCTGGTCCTGTCTGATAAAACAGACCAGATTGTACTCCTGTCTCTGTGATTTGCAATGATGTGATGTTTATGCCTACTTGCTTTATGTTGTTCTGCTTCTGATTTATGTGTTCACGATGTCATGAATGGCTCTGCCTCTGATTTGTTCTTTTCTGTTTTTATTTAATGTTCTGCTCTATCCTGCCCTTAATAAGGCAGCGATTGGGGGTCTTTTTAAGACCTCGTTTTTGTCTACTATGTTTTAGAGATACCAAAAGGTCGCAGGTAATGAATGCAATGCAAGATTTTTGAAGATAACCACCCGTCCTTTTTCTATTACAGGTAGCTCAAATGAAGCAGACTTTCAGTAGATGAAGTATATATATGTCCGTCACGTTCCTAAAAAGTACATAGTATACAGCGTCTCCACGAGGAGAGCCCCTCAGCCCATCTAGCTCCGACCAATACTCTCCATCCCATCCATCCAAGGCCGCAAAACCTCCGGAATAACAACAACACCCCGCTCAGCATCCCACCCATTCTCCAAAATCGCAGCCAGCACACGCGGAACCGCCATAGCAGTCCCATTAACAGTATGCGGGAACCGTGACTCCTTAGCGCCACCGCCACGCACCCGAGCCGCCAACCGCCGACTCTGGTAATCCGTACAGATAGAAGCGGAAGTAACCTCACCCCAAGCCGACTCCAGATAATGAATCTCAGGATCAACAGGCGTGGCAGCACCACCCGACGCCGCACGCAGACGAGACGGGAAGAGCGCCTCAATATCTCGCTTGCGCGTCGCGCTAGCCCCCAGATCCCCACTTGGCATCTCCAGCACACGACAGGGCAAACCCAGCGCCGTCAGAATCTCCATCTGCATATCCAGCAGCTCGTTGAACATATCATCCGAGCTCGGCACGGCCCCGTCCACACTATCCGCCCAGCCGAACAGCTCGACCTTGGTGAACTCGTGGACGCGGTACAGGCCCTTCGTATCGACGCCGCGGGAACCGGCCTCAGCGCGGTAGCAGCGGCTCGCGCCGACGAGCTTGACCGGTAGCTCGGAGGCGTTCATGTCGCGCCCCGCGTACATAGCTGCCAGAGGGATCTCGGCAGTACCGGTTAGCGAGCGTTGGGGTTTGGTGTTTCTGTCGCGGTCATTCTGTTCAATGGACCAGATTTGTTGCTCGTTGTGTGCGTCGCGGGGCTGGAACCCGCATGCTTCGGCGATGTAGGAGTAGACGATCGAGGGCGGGGCGACGGTTTTCCAGCCTCGGCGGCGGGCTGTGCTCAGCGCGTACTGGACGAGTGCTTGTTCTAACATTGCGCCTTCGTTGATCAGGAAGTACCAGCCCCATCCTGTTGTTGTGGCGGAGCTGGTGAAGTCGAGGAGTTTGAGCTCTGTGCCGATTGTGACGTGCGACCGGGTTTGGAGCTCGGCTTGGGATTGGCGGGTCCAGGTGGGGGGTTCTTGAGGGTTGAAGTTGAGGTATTGGACGAGAGTTGGGTCGTGTCCGATGGGTGTGAATGGGGAGGAGAGGTTTGGGAGGGAGAGTGCTAGTCGGTTGATCTCTTCGGTGCAGGTTGCTTTGCGCTCTGTCATGGACTGCGAGTCATCCTTTAGGCGTTGAGCCTCTGACTTGAGTTCGGCTAGTTCTTCGCTGGGACTCAGACCCTTCTCATTGGTGTTTCCATCTGTGTCTTGTCGAGTCGCAATGTGTAGCTTGGCGATGGTCTTTTCTAGTTGCTTGATGCGGGATCGAGGAGTTTTCAGGTCGTGATCGAGCTGTCTGGCTTCCTCTGATAATTGCTGAATTTTCGACGGATGTTCGGCGTGAGCTGCATAGTTGCGATCTATGCAGTTTTGTGCGTAGAGGTCGGCATTTTGGCGGATGTGTTTGACGTCCGGCGTGGGCTTCGGAGCTGTCGCGGGTCGTAATAAGTCTCGATAGCGTGGGGTGGAGGAAAAATTGCGCAGAGATGGTTTTAGTCTATAAGAATTCCTGCAATTGAAGCAGATATATGAAGTGAGCGCCATTGGATCTTGAGGAAGAAAAGAAGTGAACAGGCAATGAGTTGGTGGTGGTGGATATGTAGTGGATCCTCCCGCCTTAACCCTTTTGGGGGATCTGCACGCCCAATACTTTGTACTTCAACGTAACTATGAGTATTGTCAAGGATATTTGATTTGAAGTCAACACTTTGATATATATCGATATATCCCTTTTTAGGGAATCTTCATGAAAATGCAGGACAGAAGCACCGAAGCGTCATATACCCTTCTCAACGAAGAGCCAAAAGCTCCGAGTAGACGACAACTATCCAAATCTCGCACGATCATATTCTGCAGGGCTGAACGCTCATATATACTAAGACTAAGTCTATCAGCATCATCACATGTTGCAATCACGTCGGCATTCAGTCGAACAAATATCTCATCATGGCCCGTGAACTCCTTTTAACTGATGTGCACGACATTCCAACCACTATATGCCTGTGTGTGCGACCATCTCGGCCGCAAGACACCATATCTCAGTGTGGCCACACCTTGTATTAGTGGGCTAGTTATATGCGCCAATACAGATCTATGGGCTGGTCAAATATTCGGGTGTGCAGTCTCAGGGCTTGGATTGGCAGGGGTTGTGACCCTTGGTACCCGTGTCTCCAATGCTATAGTACTGACAAGGAGACACGGCTGAATTGTTGTCTTGGGGTCGGTGTCATTGATAGATATAGTCGGGGCAGAGAAACGGGGGTACTATCAGTCGATGAACTATGCTTTCTACGAGAATCTCCCATGCTCTGAAGCAGCAGTTCGCCTTGAGATTGGGGTTGATGTTGACTTTCTGGATTTACCTAAACCAGCCCAGATGCCCACAGGGGCTCTTAGCTTTTAAAACTGAGTAGTCCAGCGCCCCAAAACCACTGCCAGGGCGGAATACATACTGGCAGTTGCATCAGCATCAAATTGGTATGACTCGGGACTGTCTTCCTCAACACTTGGAGTTACCAGCAACAAACGGTTTGAGCCGTTTGTAAGATAGGCTTCGAGGTAAACGAATTCCGCAGAGTCTCGGTAGACGTTTGAGTATGCCGGCAAGGAAGGACGCTTCGCGGTTAGCACTAGCTGGCTGTAGCGAGAGGTGCATATGTTGACCATTTACCTGGAAATTTGAAGCCAAATGTTCAGATACTCGACTTGTCCACGCACTTTTTCCCTCTCTGACCCTTTCTTTCTTTCTCGTCCCCACCATCGCCTACGCATTGGCTTTCAATGGGGTATTTCAAGTATTATTATATGTATTTTCTTATTTAAAAATAATAGTGCAGATATGCAAATATTAGAGAAGCTGAGCGAAGATAGGTGAAATGAAGGAGTCGAGAGGTTGGAATGGAGAAACATGAGTCGAGAACATTGGACTGATTTCACATATCCAGTCCATTTGCTTGACACTAAAATATCGAGTGTTAGAAAATGGGAATTGGAAAGTGAGGTTTTAATTACCATTTGCCAGTACATCCCCTTGTTGCGAAGTAATTCCTGATGTGACCCCCTTTCGACGATCTTAGACCCATTTCCATTCTGACTCTCACCAAAAACGAAAATGATATCTGCTTTCTGGATAGTTGCCAGTCTGTGCGCAACCGCGACAATTGTCATACTCCTCCGTGCCGCTAGACGTTCAAGAGCACCCTGGACAACCTTTTCAGACTGCGAGTCGAGACTGGATGTTGCCTCGTCTAGAAGCAACAAGGTAGGTTTTCGTAACAATGCACGTGCTATGCAAAGTCTCTGGCGCTGTCCACCACTCAATGCTGTCTGTGCTTTTATGCCCAGATCTGTGGAGTATCCCTCAGGCAGGGATGTAATGAAGCTATGGATCTCGGCATCAGTACATGCCTGAACCAACTCTTCGTCGGTGTATTCTGATGGGTCGAGTCCAAGCGTAATGTTGTCTCGAATTGTGCCCTCGAAAAGCCGTGGCTCTTGTGCTACCAGCGACAATGATCGACGGTATGAGGTTGTATCTATCGATGTGATATTTTCGCTGTTGAGGAAAATATTCCCTTTGTAAGGATCGTAAAATCGCTCAAGCATCGAGATAACGGTTGTTTTCCCGCAGCCCGAGGCGCCGACGAATGCAACAAACTGGCCACTTTCAATGGTGACATCGAGGCCGGTGAACAATGGGTCCTCCTGTGAAGCATACTTGAAGGCAACTTTTCGAAATTCGATATGAGCCCCAGTTCGAATAGCTGTATCGATCTTGAGCTTTTCAGAGTCGTTTTCTGAATAGCTCAAATTTGGGCGGAAGTCGAGAATCCTGTTCGCTGCAGCAGTGCCCTGGGCGATATTAGGTCCATAGCTAAAGAATTGGCCCGCTTGTTGTCCGCCGAGAATGATCGACATGTACACAACAAAGAAGGAAACCGGCTCATACTCTCTAGACGCTAGCAGCTGACCACCGTACCAGAAGGTAAGCGCCATGGCACAAAGCTCCACGCTATCAGAGAAGGCAAACACGAGAGTAGCGATCCATGCTTTGCGAAAAGCTTTCTTTTGCTGCTCTTGTAGAAGGTTTGAGTATCTTTTCAAAATGAAATCCTCCATTGTCAATGCTGAGACAGTGCGAAATGCCTCGATAGCTTCTGCTGCGAACTGGGAGCTACCGGAGTAAACAGCAGCATTCATCGAATCAAACTCCAGTTCATAACGAATGCGCATAAACGCAGCAAGGAAAACGAAGGGAAGAGCAGCAAACATAGCCACGAGAGATAATTTCCACCCAAAAGAAAAAGCAATCGCGATGCAGCCTATCATGCTGCAGAGTGAGATGACTGGGAAAACACCATTTACCCCGATCAAATCTTGGATCTGCTTGGGATCGGTTGCCAGGCGCGAAACGAGCGACCCGGAGGCATTGTCGTTCAGATCATAGAATGGAACGGACTTTTTTAGAATGCTTTCAAAATATTCCGTCCGGCAAGTGGAAGACATTTCCTATAATACTGTTAGATCAATTATATATATTTCGAGTATGATATCCACTGACAATTGCGAGTCTGTTGGTCGCGAAGCCAACCGCTGAATAACAGGCGGCAATTCCAAGAGACAAGACAAAGAACCACAGCGACCAAAAATTGGCGGCATCGGTCAATTTCTGGCCTCTAAAGCTGAACACATCGATAAGCTTTGCAAAAAGCCAACTCTGTAAAGGGTACGCGGCTGATTTATTGTTAGCCAGGATCAAAAGGGTTTGAGGAAGACTGCTTACAGGCAGCACCCAAAATACCGAGTAGTGCTAGGAGGAAGAATGGCCAATGAGTACGGGACTCATACATCAAAAGTCCCATGCTGGTAAAGAAGCCACGCTTTCTAGTCTTCTTGGCCTCCTCTTGCGAGTCTTCGGCAGTAGCAGTCGCACAGTGTTCAAGCTCCTCTTTCAAAGCTTCTATGGTCTCCACTGTATCATTTTCATCATCTTCAGCGAGTTCAAGTTTCTGTGCATTGACTAGGCCCCGATAAAGGCCGTCCTCCACAGCAAGAAGCTCATCGTGAGACCCTTCTTCAATGTTCAGACCGCCGCGAAGAACGATGATCCGATCAGCTCGTCGAACGGTGGATAATCGGTGAGCAATCACAAGTGTAGTTCGGTTCCTAGAGACGCGATCGAGGGCTGCTTGAACTATCTTCTCTCCCCGAACATCAATCGCACTAGTCGCCTCGTCCAGAATGAGAATAGTAGGCTCTCTGATGATACTTCGCGCTATAGCCAGGCGCTGTTTCTGACCTCCGCTTAATTTCGTGCCGTTCTCACCCACAAGTGTCTCGTATCCCTAGATATTATAAGCAATGAGAAAGGAAAGTGAGTAGCCTACATACCTTGGGCAGCCGATCGATGAACTCATCAGCAAATGCTTCTTTGCACGCATTCTCCACTAATCCGGCTTTCACTGAGTCAAGCTCATCTTCCCACTTGGTACCGACTAATCCGAAAGAGACGTTCTTGAAAATCGTATCATTGAATAAGAACGGCTCTTGTTGCACAAGCCCAATGTTAGATCTCCACCACTTGAGATCCAGCTGCTCAATATTGCGCTGGCCCACCGAAATGCTTCCTTGTTCTGGAGAATACCATCTCTCTGTGAGTGCGACAAGAGTACTTTTACCTGATCCTGATGGGCCAACTATTGCGGTTGTCTTGCCTCTCTCAAAACGAGCGTTGAGACCCATGAGAACTTGGGTATCCGGTCTAGAAGGGTATGAAAATTGCACATACTCGAAGACTATGTCCCCTGAGCCGAGGGCAGCTGCATCGCGGTCTCCGCCAGAAGCAATTTTTTCCGAATCGATTATCTCAAAGAAGGAAGCCGCTGCACTGGCTGCTTTGGAAACCATTATTAATGGCGATGCGATACTGCCTAGTACGCTCACTGCAATCATGACCGAAAAGAATACCCTGGAATATATTTGTGAGAACCAAAAAGTAGCGCTGGAGGGAGAAAACATACGTTATGACTGTGTTAATGTTCGGTATGTGACCCTGCTGAAACAGTCTCAACCCCAGCCAGAACGCCAACGCGTAGCTGGCGTACATGGCAAAGAAGAGAAGACCAAACTGAAGCCCCATAATGACTGACAAGCTCATTCCTCTTTTCCGAGACTCTTCGACCCATTGACGATACCTTGTGGCTAACGGTGCCTCGGCGCCCAGTGAGATGACTGTTCGAATGGAACCAAAAACTTCTGCCGCGATTGCCGAGTGTTTTTCATCTGCTTTATCCACGTTTTGCTGGATTTTGGAAATCGCGGGCAACGTCAGACAGCATACGATCAGAATGAAGAGTATAGCGGAGCTAGTCGCAAGGGTCAGGGCCCACGAATACTTGAAGGCTATGATGTATGCGGCAATCAAAAGGGCGAGGGATTGGAATAAGATGGCCAGTTTGTCGGAGATGCTTTGCTGAATGGAGTTGGAGGAAGTCGTGATAGCATTGACAACTGTGCCGACTGATATTTGGTCCAGTTTACTTAAAGGCTGGGCGAAGAGCGAGCCCATGTATTCAAGTCGTAAAGCCGCTGAAACTCGAAGGCTGGTAACACGAAAGCAGTACTGTGGTTGAATTTTGAGCGGGTTAGCTTTAGGGGAAGTACCGCAGTTTCACTTGGGGTATTCCGGCATACCATTGAAAAGTATGTCAAGACGAACTTCGCGATGAAGAGGTAGACGATATAGAGACTTTCACAATTAGCTCCATGATACAATGATAACAACCGTGACCCTACGCTTACCTCAGTCGATTAATGGAAGCTTTGAATTCACTTTCGGTCGTCGTTGAATCGGGAAGAAAGTAATCGCTGAAGCTACCGACCAGCTCACCAAAAACGATATTCATGATAGGCAATGGCTGGCGACAGATTAGTAACTTTTCCTTGGTGCTTTGCAATTGAAGTCCCGAAACACAATCAACTTACGACACCGGAGGCCATGGAGCATATGAGAGCGACTATCAAAACCATGCGATCTTTGGTGGTCAGGTAGGAAAGAATCCTCTGTGTATTATTAGCGGTATATTGCGACGAAATATTGACTCGGCCACTTGAACACATACGAAATAACCGCCGAGGGGCGCAGATTGCTCTTTCACATCTTTGTTATCATTTCGCTTGGGTTCCTCATCGACTTCGACAACATTGGGCGGTCGGTCATCCGTCAAATGCGGAGAACGTGACTCTCCAGTCATAGACCTTCTCTCGGTCACAGCTCCTTGGGGAGAATCTGAAGAGAGACC
Source organism: Penicillium thymicola (assembly GCA_030142185.1). Taxonomy (NCBI): domain Eukaryota; kingdom Fungi; phylum Ascomycota; class Eurotiomycetes; order Eurotiales; family Aspergillaceae; genus Penicillium; species Penicillium thymicola. The sequence continues at coordinate 30,228 of LACB01000156.1, forward strand.
CATCCTTTGGAGAGCAGTCTTGATGGTAGCAGAGTACAGTTCTCATCCTAGGAAGAGGATTCCTTCGAAGTTTATATTCGATAGCCACGTGGCTCTCGTCAATGTACATTACCTATAACTAGTTATGTTGTAGATCATTTGACAGGATACGAAAATTTCCAGACTAGGCTACTGTGTTTTAAATATCTGCCTTATGATACGCCAAGAAACATCAGGTCGTCATCAACGTGGATCATAATGGATCAAAGAGATATCTACTTTGGACCCTTCCAGGAGTCATCGAGCGACGTGATTCCTAAATAGGGTTAGGTCGTGATCTAATCCGGACTAGCGTGCGGGATTTCGGGGTTACTGAGAGTCCGGGTCCACTTAACACGAGGAAGAGCCTTGCGACCAATCAGAGTTGAAGCCCCAGATTCAAGTCCCTCCGGACATTCGGCCTTTTCACTTTTCCCGCAACATCCATACCGAGCCAACAGTAGGTAGCAGTGCGACCACGAACAATAATGAGTACTGGGCGTTCATTAGCGACTATTTCAGTGAGAAAAGATTATTTACACACGTGACAGGATCGAATTCTGACTTGAGGCTATCCTAGTGTGGTCGTTGTCAGTCTAAGAAGGTATAGAGTGATGACATCTTGGATGTTCAGCCACATTAACAAACATCTAGATTCGCTGCAATCGAGTCACGCCAAGGTGTGATAGATGCGAAGCCACAGGGGCTGAGTGTGCTTACCTGCCACGAAGACCACGAACTAAGAGACAAGGGTACATTTGCCCCAGCTATTAAGCATTAATACATCTCTCCAGGTTTTCATTGACGAGACTACCACAGGACCAAAACCTCCGAGAAGGGTGTTCTTCTAGAAGTTCTCGAGCGCCTTAGATGCCTAGAGGAGCATTGTGGCCTGGATACTTCCGCGGGAAACCAAGATAATGAGCTTGATTCCATGTCTATGTCTTCAATCGAATCAGAGAACACACAAAATGCAACCCTGCCTGAAGCTCCGACCACAATAGTCCCACCCGGGATCCGTGATATCATCAGTCGTATCAAAGATGAAGGCAGTCAATCTATGCTTCTCTCTAGTGTCTTCTGTCACCTGCAACAGATTCAATGGTGCTTTCTCGAAAATGAACAATGCTTTCGTGCGATTACTTCCGCCATGTCGGAAATCAAGTTCATGCAAGATACACAGCCTACGGAGCCATCAGAAGAGCTGTCTATTCCTAGAGACTTGGCGCAACAGCTCATAGACTGTAAACACATTTGACCCGTGCTTGGTTATTCATTCGCTAACGTCCAATCCAGACTACTACAGCCTCTGTCATTTCGAAGGCTTCAAGATGTCCCTCGAAAAATCATTTCTGACTTCAATTCCTGATCTGCTCGAGATATCCCATGTTCAACTAGATTGTACCTCCCAAATCATCTATTACACCATTCTTTTTCAAGGCATCGTCACAAAACCGGAGGTACTCCCAAGAAGAGGCACCTTGATCCATATTCTATACCAGAAATGCGCTTCTCTCGGCGAAGACTGGCTGAAAAATATCAAAGATACCCCAGCCGACTTCTTCGCAGCATTGACGCTGGTATGAAAACTAGATACTTTTCAATACGACACCAATGAACTAACAATTTCAATAGGTATCATTGTTCCTCGAATGTTGCAATATCGATTTATCCTGGAAAGCTCTCGCCCAAGCGTGCAGGATATCCAAAGCTCTAGGATTTTTCTCCGTAGATGAGACACCTTCCGAGGGAGATAACGAACATTCCACAGAGCCGGAATCTCTCCCACACCAGGCAGAAGTAGAGCGGAATCGAAAACGGTTCCAATTCTGGCACATTTTGCGAACGGATTGTCTTTTTCGCATGTGTTACGGAAAACCAACCCTCATCCCGGCAGGATCGTGGAAAGTCAATTTCCCCGACCCAACTATCAACGGCGTCAACGATGAATCATCCCGCTTCATGCAGATTCATTTCATCGCGTCTATGCGACTGACGCTCATTGTGATGAAATATCTTGACTGGGTTGACGGAGGGAAAGATCCTGATCCCGTCTCCCATGATGCGACAATTGACAGTTTTATCGACGAAGTTCAGCTAATATTATCGGATTGGGATGCGGTACGTCTCACACTAACTTGAAACAAAAGTTTATGAGATATTTCGTTGCTAATCTATCACTTTAAAGGAGGGCCTTCTTCAAATAGCTACAAATCACGTCGATATATGGTTCTGCGTCGACGTACTATTCAGCACTTACAAAATGCTCATCGTCCTCTATCAATCGAAAAAGTGCAACCAGGGTCATATCCTACCATCCCAAGCTGTGGAGATATCCAGAAAATCCGTGAAAATCTTCCAATCTCTCCTTGCATCCTCGGCGCATGCGTTTTGGGGCATCAGGTATGTCAAACATGCAACTTGCCTTTCTTCGGCTGCGCAAATTGATTAACTGTTCAAACAGTCTCTTCTTGTTCCACCAGTTTGTCCCCTTTTTTATCCTTTGTTTGGATATCATTGGAAACCCTGACCACGCCAATCTGGAGGAGGATCTCGTATCCATAGGCTGGATTAGCGATTATGCCGAGATGGTCATTAAGGAACGAGTCGAGCTCAAGCCAGTTATGGTCATCATTAAATCTATGAGCACGGCTTGCCAGCAAACGAAAACGATAAGACTAGCGCGAGCGGCTTAAAATGAAGTCAAAAGGTAAATAGAAATAAAAATATACCCTTCATATCCCTAACGAATTATACCATAGGATAAGACCTTTCTAATAAGCGGGGTAAATCGATATTAGGTAGATACTAAAATATAGCCCTTGTATGAAATGGATACTTAGTGATCGAATCAAAGTCTCCCACGGGCCATTCTCTTCGAGGGTCTTGACAGCTCCAGGGACTATCCACTTTTCTCAAGTATAGGCGATCCACTCTAGATTGCACTTTTATTGTTAATATTAGCATTGTACTAGGCTACGTACATTTAATACAGAAATATTAGTCCGACGCATGGTTACGAGATTCATGAAGTGTCTTTTTTCCATATCAGGGTTCCCCTTTCTGGGGGATTCCGTCGGGTGTCCGCAAGACCCTACTACCTTCACGACGAACTGTGTTATAATCGATTGCAGAGCAAATGTCTTATATATGACGCTGAAGTATCGACCCACGGAGCACAGGGTGGGTCCGTGACTCCGTTCTGGTCACCAGCTCAATGTTCACATGGCGAAGTTCACATATTTGGTTCATAAATGGTTCGTAGTATCGAATCCTCTCTCATTGCCCACCTGACAGCCCCAATTTGTGCTTCTTGATCCTCGCACCCACTCCAGCGAGAATAAACACGGCAGAAACAAGTACACCCCATAGAGGAATATGAATGGCTATCACGTTGTAGGTGGTCTGCGTCGCCGCCACGACAGTCGCCATCTCCAGCAGTAGCAAAACATAGCCGCTCCAGCGATGATACTTGTAAATGCGCTTCCCAGCGTCGACACTGCCGAAAACGATGACCGGCAAAAAGTACTGAAGAACACCGACCACGGCTTGTAGCACGATGGCGATGTAAGTGACCAGACCTAGAATGCCGTGGGGAGAGACAAAGTGCGGATGAGAACCCTTGTTAACCTCGATAATAACAAAGGCAGATATAAACAGGGCCACGCTGATTAGTTGTAAGATGTAGTGGATGCGAGTACCGGTACGCTTCTGTTGTGGAGTGGCGGTCGGTTGTAAGATGAGAGCCGCTTGAACTTGAAGCAGAAGCGCAGAAATTCCGAGTAGCTGAATATCCAGTTAGTGTTGGAGATATTTTGTTCGGCTTCTTATCTCCTTACTGGATGTGGGGTGAATAGCGAGAGGGGGAGGGATAAGACGCCTTGCCAGACCAAGGCCGCTAGCTGTTGGTATTTTGTTAGTTTCCTGATCTTCTGAATTGTTTAGAATGGTCTTACAATCCAAATCCCTGCTTGCGCGACACTCGCTGTTCCTGAGTTTGGAGTCAGTTATGGGGTTTCAACCAGAAGCTTTCCCGCTCACCTGTGAAGAGATTCCGATAAATGTTCTCATCGGGCTGTTGTGTGACATCGCCTGGACGGCCCAATAGAGGCTCATCTTCTCGCGATATAATTGTTGCGGGGTGATCTTGAGGAATTCCTGTTGCCGAGGCCATGATGAGTGATGTGTGTATTTGGAAAAAACAAAGTTGAGAGAAACAGGATTAGACAAAGAAACAAAAGAAACAGGTTGAGGGCGGTGGCCAATATCCCTTGCGTTTTCTTTTGCTTTTTTTCATTTTCATTTTTCAGATTTAAATGCACACAGTACATATAACATATGTGTAATATGTGTTTCTGCGAATCAGAAAGTACTTGATTACTGGAAATCCTTCGTGATCGTCGCTATTAATGACGTTTTGCATAACACCCGTTTATTGCCGAGAGCTGAAAAGGCCATTCAGTGGCGTTCTATTGCAAAGCTGAATTGACCAAAAAGAAAAAGTAATTATCGGGATGTGGGCTATGTTTTATGTTCTACGGAGTATGTTGTATGTTACTCCAAATTAATATCGAGTCTCACAAGTACGTGGCCATCTTACTATGCTGATACTTACTCTGGAATACTACGCACGATTACCGGGGATATTTTTGCAACTGAATAACTTCATGATCTAAAACATCTTAAACACAAACGCTAGAAGACTAAAGCAACAAATATCATAATCAAGGTCTAGGCTCAGGCGAAGGGGCACCACTCCGGTCACCCCGATCAGGCGAAATCCTGTACTCAATATCGGCAGGGACACAAAAGTCCAAAAAGATCAGCATGCTCTCGATATCAGTGGCGACTCGGTGAATGCTGGTCGGGTCCGTGGAAAGAGTATCTCTGAAAGATTGCACCCGCTCATAGAGCTTGTTGCACTTGGCAGTCCAATTAGGGTTATCGTAGTTATAACAAGCCTGTCCGGCCATTCTCAGGCCATCAACTCGCAGAAGCAGAAGAGATAGAGAATTAATAATCATCCTTCGGGTCCCCTGGTGGTTGTCTCTGAGAATGTCAATCTGAGCGTGCAATGTGGTCAGGAAGTAGCGACGCTCCTCTACGTACGTACCGTGGGAAAGGCGTTCATGCATGGTGTTGGTGGGAAGTAAGAAATAGAGTGGATTGTGAGGCTTACTTGTGGTAGTGGCTTCTGAGCTGATTGCTTGGAGACTGAGTAGCTGATGGATGATGAGACATGTAAAGGGTGGTGCCATCCGGCCTCCTTTATATCTTTTTGCAACTATCTGATCGAGTACTTGGTCAAAGAGAAACAAAGCAACAATGATCTTTATCGGATTCTTTATGTCCTAAACATAGCACCTATATTCGAGGCGAAGGATCCACATTTAATAAAGCAATTCTAGCACAAAGGTGTATCATCTTCTTTGTGGTAAAAAGACATCGTGTGGTATTCACCAAGGCATTGTCAACACAGGCCCTTCCTCTCCAGACCCAACCCTTCCAAAGACCACCTCCGCTCCCAGATTCTTCGGATCCAAATTCATAACGATGTTGAACAAAGAACTACTTCTATTCGAGATATGGCGGGATGGATCCTCCTCGCAACATATTGCCTGAGGCTTGTTATACGTATCGGAGAAGATCCGTTCTCGCAACAAAGCGGGTGTAACAGCGTCGCCCTGAACACCACCCTGAATTAACTCCTGCGTTAACTGCCCTAGCCGCTGAAGCCGGATAGGCGACCCGGACAGCCAAGGCGGCTCATTCACATAGTGATTCTCAAGAAAGTGGTTGGTATGTCCTATAATCCCCGATGCATCCTCGGTGATATGCTTGTCTCCCACGGGCGATAGCTCAAGCCCTACTGCTTTGGTACTGTCTGCACAAAGGATATGCTGAGCAGATGCAACACCACCCAAAGACTCGAGGGTATTTACCGCATCGTCGACAGAAGTACTCTCCAAACACAACCGAAGCGCAACATGAATCGGGACCTTGCTATTGATCATTGGTTTGGCGCGGATTGCGTTGAGACAAGTTCCGACGCCGTTGGTATTGAATCCAATCTTGCCGACGATTCCTGCCTAGGCATAGTTAGTTACATGTCGGAATATCGATAAACACAGATTTACTCGCCTCGGTAACCATATAGATAGTAGGTTTTCCAACCTGCTCAATCGATAGCATTGATAGGTTCTTCTTGACGGTTTTTGTCCAGTCCCAGTTCTGTGAGAGCACTCGCGTCGTCTCGCTTTTCTTCCAGCTTAGTGTTGTGCAGCCATCGGAGAATCGTCCGAGTGCTATCTCGCTCCGGCAGTTGAGCGCTATTATGTCGAGCACATCTATCCCGGCGCCCTCGGCGATACCTTCCATCTCCGTGAATAAATGAGGTGTTAGGTTCTGTAGCGTGAGCTGGAATTCGGTTGCAACTTCGCGCACATCTTTCCAAGCTAGTTTTGAGGTGTTCTGGAACATAAAGTCGTAGATAGATATCTGGCTACGGATTTGTTCCCGCAACGCGAGACCATGTTGTATTCCGATCTAATTGTAATTCACATGAGTTAGCTAGAGTTCTTGGTCATATGCAGATGTTCATATTGGAGAATGTACTTCTCGGGGAGTGCCCTTGAGCTTCAGCTTGATTGGCTCATTTTCAGACATTTTGAATATGTATAGTAACTGTACATATGATCAAAGCCAAGGTTATCTTCAGCTATTTAATTGACTGGAGACATCAACAGCCGAGCTGGGTTCCCCTCAGTTGGAGTCATTCGGGGTCTAGCCGATAAGCATCGCAATGACCTGCCCTAACTGGCTATAATATGAGATCGCAACAAATGGAAGCTTCATATTATGATTCTACATAGGGGGTCATAAAACACTAGTCTCCAATGCTCCCCGATGTAAGGACTTGTCTCGTACATCTACTGCCTATGTGGTATAGATTATCACAATATATATTGCACAGATAATACTGTCTTTGTGAAAAAGTGTTTCATATATATTGACTATTTGTCTTCCAACATATGAATCATCTATGCGTCTTTAATTAAATGTTTGAACAACTTGTCCAGGTAATAGGCAGACTGCTTGGGATAGCGAGTCTTTTCTTCGGACTCAAAGTCGATAAATGTGGAACCGAAGCGATCCGCATATCCAGCGGCCCATTCTAGAGAATATCAGTCAACTATTCATATGATGGATGAAGGAAACTGCCACTTACCCCAGTTATCAGTGAACGTCCAAGCAAAGTAAGACCGGATATCAACCCCATCTTCCTTCACAGCCCGCGCTAACGCATTGCCGACATAGCCCTCAAAGAACCTGATGCGGAACTCATCATTAAGAACCTCAGGCGTGGGAGCCGTTTCACCCTTGGCGGTGGTACCATTCTCAGTGACATAAATTGGCATCTGGTATCTTTTATAGATCCAATTTAACAGCTTCCTGAATCCCCCGGGTGCAGCCCGCAGCCACGGGGTATCACTTTCCTCTCCGCGAGACACACCTTCCTTATTCTCATCGAAGATCTCAACATTTCCCTTGTGGTCATTGATATCAGGCGTAGATGTCGTATGCTTCACAAAGAAAGTCGTATAGCTATTCATGCCATAGAAATCCGAGCTCCCGAACACAAGCTTCGATTCCTCCTCTGTGAACCTCGGCAATCGGTCACCGAGTTGCGCCCGCATCGACGCAGGATATTGACCCGTTTTGTACAACGGGTCCGCAAACCAAGCAATCTCGAACTCGCGCGCACGCTCCGCAGCCTCTAGGTCGCGTGGGTCCTCCTCATCCCACGGCTCGGACCAATTTCCATGCAGTGTGATACCAATAGTTCCCTTCTGCTGGTGCTGGAACTCCTCCCTGTACAAGCGTACAGCATGGCCATGCGAGACGAGTTCAGTGTGCGCGACAGTAAACGGTTCAGTGGATGAATCGCCTTCGGCATTGCGCTCACGGAAAGACGATCTACCTGGCGCGTGCACGCCCGCTGCATAACCGGCGAGGGTATAGACGCCTGGCTCGTTGTATGTGATCCAGTGCTTGACGCGGTCACCGAAACGCTCGAAGCAGACGCGGGCGTAGCGCACAAAGTCCGGCGTGTAGGCGTCCTGGTTCAGCATGCCTCCGTACCGATCTTCCAGGGCTTGGGGGATATCCCAGTGGAATAGGGTGAGAAAAGGGGTGATTCCATTGCGGAGGAGTTCGTCGATGAGATCGGAGTAGAATTTGATTCCTTGTTCGTTGACGGGGTCGTCGCGGCCACCGAGGGGGATGATACGAGACCAGGATAGAGAGAAACGGTAGGCGTTTACACCATAGGACTTCATGAGCGCCACATCTTCGCGGTAAAAGTCGTAAGCTCGGACGGCGTCGTCGGCTGTGCTTCCATCGGCGATTTTGCCCGGTGTGTGGCTGAATGTATCCCAGATTGATACGCCTTTGCCGTCCTTGTTCCAGGCACCTTCTATTTGGGCTGCTGCTGTAGCGTAGCCGTTGAAGAAGTCAGGTCGGAGTACATTCTTGAGATCTTGCACCGATTTCAAATCCATCTTGCTGTGTTGTTACTGTGTTGAGACTGGTGGGATTGTGACAAGTGTTGGCAATTTATTTCTAAGCTTGGAGCTCTCATCGAAGATGCCCCGCAAAAACATTATCCGGATAAAGTATCATTGTTCTCTTCGATTTACCCCGGAGACTGGGATATGCGGGTGTTGCTCCGTGGTGGTTTAGGAAGTGCAGGGACCTCGGGGTGGATATAGGCGACGAATCGAGCCCCAACGGCCAACACTTGGAGTACAAAGGTACAGAAGCACCTCATATATTAATTAAAAAAACAATAAGCATCTTGCTATTTCATATAATTGAGAGTTGTAATCCATTTACTGATTTATCTAGTTGATCCTATGTTCACCACCACCAGTAATCTCTACTTGTAACTCATTGAAGTAAACAACCACGGTCTCTCCACGCTCCGAAATTATAGTCACTTCACCTACAACACGGCCATTTTCGAAATTAAATTGTAGCTCAAACCCACCACGCGCCCGAACTCCCCGGATGGATCCAGTCCAGTCCATCGGACACGCTGGAAGGATGCGAATTATCCCAGACTCGTGGGATTGGACCAGCATTTCGATGATACCCGCCCCACCACCAAAGTTGCCATCGATTTGGAATGGAGGATGACTATCTAGTAGATTGGGCAAAGTAGACCGGGACAATAGCAAGTCTAGATGCCTGCTACATTCCTCGGCTTCGAGTAACCGTGCGTGTAGGTTGAGCAGCCACGCACGACTCCAGCCAGTATGGCCTCCACCATGTTCCGCGCGTCGACGTAGAACTACCCCGCACGCTTCTGCCAACTTCGGGGTTTGCGTTGGTGTGATTGAATTTCCGGGGTGTAGAGCCCACAGATGGGACGTGTGACGATGTCCGGGTTCGACCTCAGCGTAGTCGGTGGCCCATTCCTGTAGATATCCAGCAGAGGATATATGCATTGGTGGGAGGCGGGACTTTGTAGCTTGGACTGCTGGAAGAAGGGCATCATCGAGATTAAGTCTCTTTGCACAAGATTGGAAGGCGTCCAGAATAGCATCTATGATTTGGATATCGATCGTCGATCCTTCACACAGTACGCCCTTTTGACCCCTGTGGTCGTAGAACGAGTTCTCTGGAGAAACAGACGGACTGGTGACAAGATATTCACCATTGGCATCCTCGACTAGGAAGTCGATGAGAAACTCCACGCATCCACGCAGGGTAGGGAACATCCGACGCAGGAATCGTTCATCGCATGTATATTGGAAATGATCCCAAATGTGGTAACAGAGCCATGCACCACCCAGGGGCCAGATACTTGCTGGCATCCATCGATCAACGGGGGCTGTATCGGCCCAGATATCAGTGTTGGAATGGGCTGTCCATCCCCGACATCCGTACATGATCCGAGCTGTGGCTTTTCCGGGCTCAATCATTCGCTCCAGTAAATCAAACAAAGGAATTTCACATTCTGACAAGTTACACACGTTTGCAGACCAGTAGTTCATTTGAAGATTGACATTGGTAGTAAACCTGGAGCCCCATGCCGGGTGGAAGGATGGGTTCCAGATACCCTGGAGGTTTGCAGGAAGTGATTTGTGTCCAACCCGACTACATGATATCAGGAGATAGCGATTGTGATTGTGGTAGAGTGCGATGAGCCCTGGATCTCGAGAAGACTTTAGACGTTGGTCGGTTGGGATGTCAGGAGAGTCTGGTCCAAGTTGCAATTCCATTCGGTTGTACAAAGACTGGTAATCAGCAACATGACGGGCACGGAGGCCCTCCAAAGTCTGGCGCAAGGCATCCTCTGAATCTTGCTTGCTTCGCTGATCAATGTCTTCATGTCGAAATTTTGTTTGCGCCGCAATGACCAGCAGAGTGTCACTGGAGTTCACCACCAGATTATTTCCAACCTTGGTAATTATACTCTCAGCACTGTCGCAACGAACTGACAAAATGCAGCACGCTTGATTACTATTCTTCCCCCCAGGCGTGACATGCATAGTAATGGAGTTGCTGGTAGCACTGACGTCGTCAAGCCACTCATTTGTTTCAAATTCCAAGTCACTCATGCGGGTTAGACGAACGACAAACTCAGCCTTGCTTGAGGAACGCAATCTGATCGCAAGCACATCATCCGGGTAACTGGCCAGAACTTCACGTTCGAAGTGAACACCCTGGTACTCATAGCTGACATGCGCCGTAGCGCTTGCGAGATCCAGCGAGCGCCGATACCTTGTAACCTGACTGGGATCATGTCCCAGGTCCAAGAATAGGTTTCCTAGCGGCTCATAGTTCCGCTGGCTGATCGGGTTAGCGAAAAATGCCAGTTTGGCGATCTTTTCGGCTTCGACATGGTTCTCCGCGCGTATAGCCTCTCTCAGGCGTGGTAGATACGCGAGCGCGTCTTGTGGGTTGCGATCTTGTGGTCCTCCATACCAAACGGAATCTTCATTGAGCTGTAGCATTTCCGTATCAGTACGTCCATACACCATGGCGCCTAAGCGCCCATTCCCGACTGGCAAGGCTGAATTCCAGTCTTCCGCAGGTTGCTGGTACCATAATTCCGACATATTCAATAATATTCAAAGGATCTGGTATGCTGGTCTGTGTTGAGTTGATGTATCAATATGGCCTAGCCCTGGAGACCAAGGCGGCAGTTCGGTCCGTCAGCCGCGAATTCTGGATAGAACAGGCTAAAAGACTTTGAATCAGACAGGTCAGAGGAGGCAAGAGAAAGTATAGTAATCAGGAAACCGATCCGATTTGCCAAGAGCAAAGAATTTCGGGTAATCCTACTGGTAAGAGCCAGCCCTAACTCTTTCCCCCGTTGTTCCCCCAGATTATTCCCCTCCTTGTGATCTGGCGTAGATCCAAACACTCCAGACTAACACCAGGAAGAGATATTTAAGCGATATTCCAACCAACTAGACACTAGTTTCTCCCCGCAGTTGCATTTTACTGGTGGGAAATCCCTAGACACATGGCAAGGAAAGGCAATTCAGGAATTGGCGTACAAAATGTACAGCGTGACCCCCAATTACTCGCCAATCACTGTCCATTCTGGCAGTTGTATCATCCCACGAGCTAACCTGACTTCAAACTCATGTCTTCTCCGTGGCGGAATAGGTCGCTCGGCAACAGCCCGGATGCCGACCGTTAGTTTGTCGTCCCCCTAGCTTCGTGGGATCGATTCACCGAAGCAGAAATACCCCGGTATATCCCCGCTTTTAGATCGAACTTGACTGCAGCTCAAGGGCCCTCGATCCCATACTTTTGGGACGATCATCTCTATAGTCTTTCGAGTCCATTCAATCGAATTTGCCAAAGCGCAACAATGACCTCGGATGCAGCCTATGCGGAGGCCAAGCTGGGTAAGAGCGTGGATCCGGAACATATTGAGGAGATTGCCCTGGCACGGGTGACGGAAGAGGACCTATGGAAGTTGTCCGAGGAGTCTCTGAGTCTCCGGTCGTGGACTGGATTCCGCCTGGGTCTCGTCATGTTCGTCCATGGTTGTAACCAAGCTGGCTTCGGAATCGACTGGGGTGTCATCAGCGGTATCAATGCCTTGGATTCATGGCACAACTACTTCGGTTTCGGGAGCAGTGGTGGCACATATGGTTTGATCAATGCTCTGATGCAGATTGGTATCGTTTGTGGAGCACCCTTCATGGGCTTGGCGGACGTGATCGGTCGTCGTGGAATTAATTTCACCGGTAACGCCATTGTCATCTTCGCATCCCTCATGCAAGGCCTTGCCACGAACCTTCCAATGCTCATGGCCGGTCGATTCTTCATGGGATTTGGTACTTCACTCATGTCAAGCTCTCAGTACATTGGCGAGATTTCGCCTGTCCATCTCCGGGGTGTTATGGTCGGCTTTTTTGGCGCATGCTTCCAGGTCGGTAGTCTTGGTGTGCTTGGTGCCATGATTGGACTTACCGAGTTGCCTGGCAACAACTCCTGGCGTGTTCCTCTCATTCTTGAGGCTTTATTTCCTACTCTTGTCTGTCTGGGAATATACCTTTTGACTCCCGAGTCACCCCGTTACCATGTTTTGAGGGGCGATCGCCAAAAGGCCAAGGAAGTCATCGCCAAGTACCATACTACTAGCACCGACATCAATGAGCCCATTGTCGATATTGTGGTGAGGCAGATTGAGGAATCCCTCGAGAATGACCAGACAGGCTACAGGGCCGCCTGGGACTATCGCGTCTTCTTCACCAAGACGGCCCGTTTCCGTCTCCTGGTTTTGTTTTTGTACTCTCTCTTCCAGCAATGGAATGGAGGTGGTATTATCACGTACTATGTGAGTCGCTAGATATAAGGACAGCTGATTCAGTGGCTAATACCTTTTTAGATGGTTCCTTCATTACAACAACTCGGAATGGAGGGTGAGAAGCAGCTACTCGGCGTCAACATTGGCACCACCGCAGTCTATTTCGTTTTTACAGCCGTTGGCGCTCTTATAGTCGATAGATTCCGCAGACGCACCATGATCTTTGCGGGTCTTATCAGCATGATTATTTTCCAAACGGCTACGACGATCACGTCGTGGCAGTACAGTGTTCACGGCACGGCGGCGGCGGCGGCGCTCACCATTCTCTGGATCTTCCTTTACCAGACCTTTTCAGCGACATTTGTTGCGACCATGCACAACCTGTATCCGATTGAAATTCTCTCCCTACCACTCCGTGCCAAGGGAATGGGTCTTTACGGTCTGATCCAGGGAGGTGCCGGAGCTGCACAGTCCTACGGAATTGGCGTCGGCATCGAAAAGGTGGGTTATAAGATTTGGGTCGTGTACATCGTGTACAACTCGATTCAGCTCGGCTTGTCGTGGTTATTCTTCCCAGAGACTAGCCGTTTGTCTCTAGAGGAGATTAACACGGTGTTTGAGACCCCAGGAGTCCACCCGGTGAAGATGTCTTTGGATATTGAGAAGGCCAAGAAAGCTAGAGCGGCCGCGAACCGAGATGAGGAGGGCAGTGCTGATCGATAAACATTCAGTAGCAGGTAAGCTGGTTTTATTAAAAGGGACCGGATAACATAATTTGATGTTATATTTCCCGTCTTTGTTTCAGCTCCCAGCTCTAGAGTTTGGAGCCGACCTAAACCTTAAGAAACTGGTCATATCAATGCTTCGAAATTTAATGCCAACTCCCAATATTACACATAGATCAAGACAAATGCACAAGTGGAACAGTTGAAACGCGTCGGAGCCGATATAAGCCTGTGCCTACCCGTCGGGGGGGTGCTTGTTCTGTTACACAGTTTCCGCCCTCTGTCTTCTCAGACGTATATGAGACATCAGAAACACGAACTTTGAAATATTTTGTATTCCTATCTACTTTCCAAAAGGATAGTGTTAGTTTCAACTCCAAGGTCAGATCTACAATTGGTTGATATCAGATGATCTTCCCGAGCCCTAAAGTGGCCCAGATCATCCTCAACCCCATTCCCCGTTGGGATACCTCATGGAATGTTTTTCTTTTCTCCGAGACTCATCGCCACCAGTCCAGAATTCAATCATGGCCCATAGGTCCCCTACATCTCGGCCTGCAGCGTTACACAAACAAATCAGGTACCGAATTAGGAGCCTTTCGCACTCCGTTCCTTTTTTAACTCCCTTTTTTTTTTTTTTTTTGAGTGAGGGGCTATTCTGGTTGATGGGATTGAGCCTTCAATTGGTATCATGTGGTATTTCAAGAAAAAAACAAAAGAAAATCTAACGGTCAACGGGTTTCCTGCAGTCTGTAGTGTCACAGATGACCCGGTGTGGGTGCTCTGCAGCCCTAATATGGTTGTCCTTGGAAGAATTGGACGGTGACGCAAAGCCAGAAGAGAGACAAAAAGAGACTACGTAGCTGAAGCATATAGTTTAGCTGGTTCATGGGGTCGTGTTTTTACTTCTTCCTTTTTTATCCTTTGTACTGAGAACATGCGTATATGTCTCTGGGAGAAGTGAAAAGTCATAGTGACAATTGCCAGTTACTTATAGTCTGGGCCAGACACTGCATTGATAGTGGGATTGAGTAGGGGACTTTTACTCTCTTTTCTGCCGCTATCTAGAATGCACAAAATAGACAATAGTCCATATTAAGATCTTCATGAAGAGTATAGGAAGAAGAAGACTGGTAAAGTGGAAATGACGGGCAGGCTACATCAACTCTATCTTTGTGTAATCCGGTTGCTTGCCTCTAATTGACCCTCGTGGCAACGGTATAGAACCGCTAAGATTCTTTTCGATTGTCTCTCAGCTGAAGAGATCCGAATCAGATTGTTTGGCGCAAACAGTCAATCCATCTTATAGCAAATAAAATAATATGTAAATGTCCGCGGTACAACCACACAGCATACAGATGTCTTCTAATCTATAGATACTGATACACAGAGATGTGCGCACGGCCATACGGACCGAGACGGGACTGCATCTGCCGATTGATGCTCTCGATCCTTCCAGCAAAATCCCTCCAGTCATGCACGTCCGGTTGCGCGGTCTGGCGATTCAAGCATGGTGTTACCATGGCTTTTGCACTAAAAGCGCCAGACAAGGCGGCAACTCAGATCGATTGGCTTGGCTTCTCATCACGAGACAGATGGCACAGTCGCCAAAAAGCAAACGGGTCATCGCCGCTTAACACGGGATGTGCAGGTCCCTACTTCGAGTACCGTTCTTTTTGTGAGGAACCCGTTAACTGTTAGGTTGGGTGAAATTCTCTTATGTGTACGTTGCATGTGTCTTTTGATCTCCTTCTTTTTCCGGGATGGTTTGATTGTGGCCATGCCTCCCCCCTTTTCTGCTGCAGTGTTGAGGGGTGATACATCCGGTATGTCGGGTATTGGAGGGGCGATGTTTCCTTTGGACAATGACGGTGAATATGATCTTGTCATGATATAATTGATCAAGATTTCTCTTACATTTTCTCCCCTATAGTTTCTTTTTTTTTACTTCGTCATTAGTTTGGAACCCTTTTGTTTCGCTACTATAATTTCTATGCTTGTTTCAGGAGTGTTCTAGGCGTGACATGCTCATGAATAACTTGCTTCATCTTTGAACAGATATACATACTTCCGGTTCTTGAACATAATATCGTGCATATTCTTCACTTCTTCCAAACTCCCAACACATTCCATTGCCAAAACACGGCTATAAAACTAGTTCATTGCCTGTATCGACAACCACCTCTCTCTCTCTATCTCTCTCTCTATCCCTCTCTTTATCTCTCTCTCGTGGTCCAGTCCGAGATGCCCCCGAAGAGTACACAAGACAACATGGTGCCCGAGGCAAAAGGAATCAAGTACGACGAATGCGAAATGGCCCTCTTCCGTGCCAAGCTGTCGTATCATGCCACGATTGATGAACGAATGGCCTCACAGAACTCAAACCTGACTTCGATCGCGGAAGCCCAGGCTCGAATCCTCAAGGGGTGGGAAATACAGATGCAGGGCACAAAGGATTTGGCTGGCAAGAACGAAGGTCGCTCTGAAAGTGATAAGAGAGCAATGGCACAGTATGCGTGGAGGTATACGGCTCTGGAGAATGCCGCAACCAAGACCACTGGAAAGGGATAGCGACAAAAGTACTTCTTGTTTTTCTTCTTCTTTTTTTTTCCTTCTTGCTGTTTGCGCCCATCATATTGAATGATACGAAGGCATTGCTGGCGTTTGTTTAGAAGCTTTACCGCCTAGTTTGATGTGCTCATGCTGAAATACCATGTCGACTTTTTCACTCTGATATCTGCTCTCATAATCTGGGGATGGCATTAGGGATCCTCATTCCTAATATTTTATATTCTATAGTAGTTGCTTCATCTCTCCCGCTTGTGGGCTATGTGTGAGGGCAATACAATTGATTACCTCGCCCCGATCCTGAATGTCTGACTCGAGGGAGAATTCTTCGTGTCGCACAAGCAGGCTGGTCAACATTGCACAGTAACAAGTACACCTCGTGTGTTTCATTTGTGAAAGACGTTCGGAATATATGGGAATCAGCAATAGGCTCACGTATAACTGAGTGCGGGCAATGTTAGATACCACGCTAAACTTGACTCCATTTCATTTTACCTCCCCCCTTCTGTCTGCTAAATATATATATTGCATTATATGTATAACATACCATATAATAGAAATCAAGTCAAGCCAAGCGGCTATTCTCACCTGTATCTGTGGGAGAATGGCACGTCTTATTGGTCGAATTGTTCAATTCCGATGAACTCCGGCCTCTGTGCCGGTTGCGCAGGAAAGCTACCACTGCTACAATAGGCGCAGTAGGCATAAATTGGACATTTTCGATTCCTCTGGTTTCTGTGGGGTCTGGGACTTTCATTTCTGGTCAATGAGAGACTGCCATTCAGATAACGGGGCTCATCGGAGGCCTCCGATATGGCTCGCCATGTAGTGGGTCAACAATCCAACTCCGAAATCAACTCCGAAGGGCCTCAAACCGGCATTGGATCTAGACTTAGCGGCTACGGGTGAAACCCTCAAGGTCTGATTGGCTCTGATGAGAAGAGGATAGAAGAGGAATGGGGATTATCAACGTCGGGGAGTAATAGAAAAATGCTTCTCTTATCGATAACCCCCTCCACTCTCCTATTTAAGTATGTTGTATATACACTCACGTCTACACTCTCTTCTACTTCTCTTTTAAACTCAGTAAACACATAATCTATACAAATTAATTCAAAATGCAAGTCGCAGCTACCGATATCGACCAGGTGTTCGCACACACTACCAACCTAGCCTCGTGCAACTTAAACAGCAAGATCCTAGCCTGCTCAAACGACTACTTCGCTTCAGCCAATAACCTCCTAACCCCCACTCCCTCCATCTCACGCCCAGGCGTCTTCGTTCACACCGGTGCCTGGTACGATGGCTGGGAGACCCGTCGACACAACCCAGATCCCTACGACTGGGCCGTAATCAAGCTCGGCGTCGCCGCAGCCTCCATCCACGGCGTCGAAGTAGACACCGCACACTTCATCGGCAACTACGGCGAGAAGGCAGAGCTACAAGCTACACACGCGCCGGAAGGCAGTGGTGTCACAGATGCCCAAATCGCAGACCCCAGCTTCGCAGGCTGGAAGACTCTTCTCCCCGCTTCGCCTTGCGGTCCTTCCCAGCGCCACGGATGGAAGTTCGACGCCGAGATCAGCAAAACTCCCTACACTCACTTCCGTCTGCTGATGTACCCCGACGGTGGCTTCGCCCGTCTCCGTCTTTACGGTCACGCTATTCCCCCTCCTACCCCGGCCGTCCAGGCTGTCTCGCCACCCGTTGAAGAGCTCTCGTCTGCTCTCAATGGAGGTGTGGCTCTTGCTGCCTCGGACGAACACTTCACCCCCTCCTCTAATATCCTGCTTCCTGGTCGTGGAAAGGATATGGGTGATGGATGGGAGACTGCCCGCTCGCGCGCTGCTGGCCATGTCGACTGGGCTATTGTTAAGCTGGGTCTTCCTGGCTCGGTCTCCAAGGTTGTTGTTGACACCAAGGACTTCCGTGGAAACTTCCCTCGTGCTGTGCGGGTGCATGGCTTGGTTGCTGGCGCTGGTGGTGACGGTGTGCCCCCCGCCGATGACGCCCACTGGGTTGAGGTCGTCAAGGGTGACAAGCGCTGCCAGGCAGATACCGAGCATATATTTGGGCCGGATGACCTCACTGGTGGTGGTGAGGATACTCGGGTGTTCAGCCATGTCAAGCTGACACTTGTTCCCGATGGTGGTGTCAAGCGATTCCGCATCTTTGGTCGTCGCGCTTAGGATTTTGTCTAATATCATGAGAATGAGAATGAGAATTATGTATATAGCTGATATTCTAGACGTAAATAATGTACTATGTTCAAATGTCCAATTCACAACATCTTTGCGAGGATATCCAAGGAAGAAGTATGTTTATTGATCATGATCATGAGCCGGAAACACCATCGGGCTGGAGAAGAAAAAGACATCAGATGCACGATTCTCATAAAACCTCCAAAAAGAAACACTAAAGAACTACCTAGGCAGTGAATGACGAGATGAAATATAAAATAAAAAGCTAAATAGAGATAAACTCATCGACCCAAATGACGCCTAACTTCTATCTTTGCAAACTCGGGTATAAATTAAAAAATGCATGGACTCATTTCTTTTCCAGTGATAATGGTTTCGGTTCATCTGAAGCCGAAGAGGAGTAACTGGTAGGTGTTCCGCCACCACCATCAATACTTGCTTTCGAACGCTTTTCTCGAATAGCAAGACGAGACTTGGGGTAGGATGGCGGCGCAGGGGCGAGATATCTGTCCAACAATTCGCTCAAAATGGGCGAGCGGACCGGTTTCGGGAGATAATTGTTCATGCCAGCCTCGAGGCACTTCTCGCGATCACCTTCGATGGCACTTGCAGTCATGGCGATGACGAGCACTTCGTTTACATTCGGGTCGGGATCTCGGCGCAGCTCGCGGGTCGCATTGTATCCATCAAGAGTGGGCATCATCACGTCCATGAGGACCACGTGGAATGGGTTGCCCTCTTGGGAGCTTGCACGTAGAGCATCGACAGCTTGTTTGCCGTCACTGTATGCGTTACATTGGAGGCCAAGGCCAGTAACGAATTTCACCGCGATCTTTTGATTGATTGGGTTGTCTTCGGCAATGCAGACTCGGATCTGATCACGAGGAATTTGGGTGAGGTCACGAGCTGAGGACCGACGGACTTCGTTTTCTGCATTGCTCAGATCTTGTGACCATGCAGTCTTGACCGCCGTCTTCTTGGGTGCTTTGCTGAAGACCAAGTGGAATGTCACGGTCGTTCCAACTCCAGATTTCGATTCAAGCCAGATGGCTCCACCTAGAACATCTTCAATGATAGCTTTACAGATTGACAGACCAAGGCCACTGCCGCCATATGATCTTTCCGTGGATGCATCAGCCTGTGAGAATGGTCGGAAAAGGCGAGCCTTCTGTTCGTCTGGAATACCAATGCCGGTGTCGGTGACCGAACATTCAAGGCGAACCCGACCTTTGCCCTCACGCGCAACCCTCGCTTTGACCGTAACTGATCCAGCAGGAGTGAACTTGTAACTGTTGCTGAGGAGATTCATGAAAATCTGGTGGAGACGAACAGGATCGCCAAGGACAACGAGCTCTGGTGGTACCTTGTCGAGGTTCTCGATGGTCTCTAGGCCTCTGTCACGATGTGTGTATCGCAAAGCCCGGATGACTTCTGATATGGTTTGTTTTAGATTGAGTGGGACCGTGGAGATCTTCATTTTGCCGGCCTCGAGCTTCGAGAAATCGAGAATGTCGTTAATAAGGGTGAGCAAGGTATCAGCACACACACGAATCGATTCAACGTATTCATCTTGCTCCTTGTCAAGGAAAGTTCCCTTGAGGAGTTCTGATAAACCAATCACGCCGTTCATCGGAGTACGCAAATCGTGAGAGATATTGGCAAGGAAAATTGATTTGGCCCTTGCTGCGTCTTCCTTTAGCTTCACATTGTGCTTGGCTTCGGCCTCCGCATTCTTTGCCTTCTGTTCGGCCCCGCGTGCCAATGCCAATGCACGCTTTTGGGACTCAATCATGGAAGCATTCTTGGCGCTGACCTTGCGAATTTCACGGAAGAGCAACGCGTTGGACAACGAAATACCAATCTGGTTGCAAAGCAGATGCAGGACCACAACATTGCGCTGTGTGAACCAATTTGGTTTTCCTTCCAGATGGATGACGCCGAGAAGACGATCTCCTTGTACGACTGGCAATGCGATAACAGACCGACCCGTAGGGTAATTTGCCAGGTAGGTCTCGCTCACGTTGGAAAACCGTTCATCCTCGAGAACGTTGTGAACAAGAACTTCCTCCTTTGTGCGCATGACATAGTCTGAGATATGCAAGGCCATTCGGTCCTCCATTTCCGAGAAAGGGAGACCTTCCGGGAAAGATTTCTGGCCCTTTTCCGAATCACCTGCTGCAGCAATTGCAAAGCCGTTGTTGTCATCAAAGTCCGTAGCAATTATGGCGAAATCGGAACCGTTGCAAGACTCCAAGATTATCTCAAGCATTTTCATGAACAGCTTGTCAATTTGAAGCTCAGACGACATTACTTGGCTGGACTCGAGAATGCTGGACAAGTCAATAATGTCTAGCCCGACGCTTGATATGTCTAGAGACCGTTCTCCAGCAGAAACACCATTTTGCTCAATCCACTGTTGTCTCCTCTGATCCTCTTCCAGCTGCTGGGGGATCAGAATCTCTTCTTGCGCAACATCACGGCTGATCTCAAGAAGAGAATCAATAGTCTGGCAGCCAACGTCGACGGTTTTTGCCGAGGTGGCCGTCTTGAGTAACCATTCATGTTTCTCAGCAAGCTGCGAAGATTTGCCACCGGCGCCAATAGCGCTCCAGGAAGCGATAGCATCTTGGATCACAGCACGAGCGGCCCTCTTTGCTCCACGTCTGACCAAAAACTCACCCTGCAGCTCAAGGGCCAAGGCCTCCTCAAGGGGCCAACCATGGATTTGACAATGGTCGATTGCAGACTCGAAGCCCTGGATGGCGGCGCTATGATCGTTGCGAACCTCGGAGATCAGCGCTTCTAAAATTAGAGCCCACATGCCATAATTTACTTCTGATGCATCTCGAGCAAAATCGATCTCGGCCTTGTATTCCAACAGTGTGTCCGTCTTGCCATCGAGATATCCTTGGGAGGGATTGTCATTGTGAAGTGTGAGGAGTGAGGCTGCCAGATAGAAATAAATCACGTATGACACACGTGCCGACCAGAGCCTGTGCCTAGTGAACAAAAGTTGAGTACCCACTTGAATCGTTCGGGTGTGGTGACCGAACAGGAACAATGGGATCATGGCAAGACCCCAGTAGATGTCACGGGGTCTATCAGCGTTGGTGGAGTTAACATCCAAGTGCATCATGTACTCAGATGTGTTGTGATTGGCGTCCGACATGATGCCGTCGGGAGATCGGTAATCAGTTTTGCCTTGCAGGGCGCGTGAAACTTGCTGGACTGCAATAAGACTAGCCCCACCGCGGGTATCTTGTTCCCACTTGGGAATTTCTTCGGGGGCCTCCGCGCAGAAAGCTTCCAGCTGTGCCATGTCTTGGCCCAGATATAATCGAGTCATGGCCATTGATGAGATGCTGATCAGGGTGAGGTATGGGTCACCCATTGAGAAAGAAGCCTCGAGCGAAGCTTCCAAAGCAGGTAGTATTGATGCCATAGGAACACGTAAATGGCTGACGTAGAGATTATGAACAATCGAGCCTCTGCTCTGAGTCGACAATTCAGGGCAGAGCTCGAGTAGTTCCAGCGAAAGGTCGCTAAGTCTCGTGCCAAACTCGATATCTTTGAACCGACCCAAGGAAATCATGGCAAGGTGGGAGCAACCTATCGCGATCTGTGTGAATCCACCCTTGAAGATATGAATGCTCATTACTTCAAGCGCCATCCGATAGAAAGTCAATGCATCGTCCCAGTACGTGACTGTCATCGCCTCCGCCATGACTGCGCCGATAGTCACTATAGTGGGGTCCTTGGATACTGGCTTTCGACCAATAGAGCTCATGTCGGCAGTTTCAAGATAGGACTTGAGGCGCAGATAGGCAGCGTCGCAGTCCTCGTAAGTTGTAGGTTGACGAAGATGGACACCAAGCTCATCGAGGCAGGTGAGAAGCGATTCCATCGATCGATGATGATCGCCTATCTGAGCAAAGATTTTGGCTTTGATGATCCAGGCTCTCGACTTGCTTACGGCGTCCTTGCCATGAACAAATACCTCGTTGATCAACTGGAGGGCATCGTCATTGTGACCCTGGGACCACGACATCTCAGAGGTCGTAATGAATAACCGCATGGTCTCATCGTAATAAACATCGGGTTTGAGCTCATTCCACATATCATCCTGAAGTAAAGCGATGCAATGACGGAAGTACCAAAGTGCGGACGGCCGCGCGCCCGACTGGAAAGCAGTTTGTCCAGCATCCCATAAGATCCGTCGATATTCGAGCCGTCTGGTCACACGAGACTTGATAGTCTGCGAGGCAAGTGCCACATGGTGAGCCATTGAATAGCGACTGCGATGGTCGTGGTAATATTTCATCAACACTTGTGAAACGATGAAATGCATCTTTTCTACATTTCGACCCTCGCTTAAAGAAAGAGCAGCTTGTGCAAGTCGTTCATTGCCGAACCTAGGAAAATTAGTAATGGTTTTGGCTGTAGCAGGAACCAACAGTAGATGTCTCACCTAAACTCATCGTCGGTCTTTCCTGTGTTCAAAAGGTTCGCTTGAACCAAGAACTGCAATCCAACAACTATATCACCCTCTGATTGTCTGATAAGTGTGACATTTTGCGGTGATGTGAGATCGACGTCCTCGTCGTCATTGCTCGAATAGAGAAATTCACTTGTCAAGAGCTTTTGCACCAGAGAAAACGAGAAAGGGCTGCCCAGAAGAGATCCCCAGACCATGATTGATCGGGCGGCTTGAGGGATGTCCTGAAGACGCTTGGTAAGAAATCCAAGTCCAAGTCCTTCGCCGTAGACAGGAGCCACAAACTCCGTAAATATCCGGTCAAGGTCGAATAACCACTTTGAGTCCTTCCATGAGTACCAAATGCAGTTCGTTCTGTAACAAGTGTCAAGCATTACCCGAACGTAGAAGGGATTTCCTCGGCTCTTCTCCTGAACAACCGCACAGAGTGGTGTCAATGTTCGATCGGGTTTCTGGTGCATTGTTGTCGCCACAATTTCCATGACATGCTCCTCTTCGAGGGGCTCGAGTGCGATTCGCGTGATCGTTGGTAGATCTTCCGCAAATAGAGATCTCACCTGGTCAGATGGAATCTCCTCCTTGCGGCTTGACAGTATGAGGACACAGGGGAGCTTTGCTTTGATGATTTTCATTACCAAGTCCAAAGTTTCGTCATCTGCGTGTTCGAGATCATCAAGGCATATAGTGATCAGTTTGAAATGACACAACGTTCGCAATATCTCGAGGAATGTCTCCATGAGCCGCATGTTCTTCGAGGCAGCATTTGCCAAAAAGAAATCTTGGGAAGTCTGCCCTTGATCCAGTCCGGGGATTTTGACGTGCTTTGATGGCTCACCCTTATCCGGCATGAGAAGATTGGCCTTTGCTTCAGTCGGTCTGTATTTCGCACCAGGGGACATCAGCTGCTCGGGAAGATCCAAAACTCTGTGTAGAGTAGGCCACATGGGTCGCAGGGCCATTCTGACATTATTGTGGTAATCTGTGGTGACATCGCGCTCGGAGAAAATTTGGCGCAACAGACTGGCTAATAGTTTTGCAAATGGTTCAAATGGGACACGTTTGGCTCGGTCGAGACGAGTAATTGCTATGCATCCAATTTTGCGAACTGTTGGCTGTATCCGATTTAAGAGGTCTGTTTTTCCAATCCCAGCTGGACCGCTGATTGTGATCACTTCACATCGCTCGCTGCGTCGAGACTTGCCACTATTCTTTGGTTTATTCAATGAATGGAGTGATCCCGACTGACTAACAGTATGGTTTGTTGATTGTTGACTGGGAGGACCGATGGAGGGGTGACTATCGCGGTCTGTATTATGGGAAGATCGAGAATGCGATGGGCTCTTGACTCTGCTGGAAGCTGCTCCCGGGCTTTGGCTATACGTATCGGGGACAATTGTATGCTTCGGAGTGCAAAACGACGTATCACTACCCGGCGCAGATTCATGGGTGTTTACTTGTGCGAGATGATGACTGGTGACATTGGAAGACGATCGAGGAGCCAGATGGAAGGAGCCAGAATCGCTAGAGACGGAAGCAAACTCGAGGCTTTCGATGCGGCTTTCAGAAATGGACGAAGCCGACGTGAGAGCGTGCATTGTACCGGGACTTTGAGTACCGGCTTTGGCCAAGGCAGCCGCCTGGCGCTTATTGACCTTTTCGATGATATGGAGGATTTTGTCATATTCTTCTTGCCGACCGAACATCTTTGTTGGGAGAGTGAAAAAGGAAGACACGTCTCCTTGCGCGACTTGGAAACTGCTCAATGCTTCACTGTCACCATCACCAAGCAACTTTGCAATTTGGGTCAAGTCTCTCTTCACGGATGAAATTGTGTGGTAGCGATCATGAACTATCTTTTGGGTCATTTTTTGGATGACGGCCGACAGGGCATCTGGAATATCCATTCGTTTCCCAGATACTGGCACCAATCTCTTGCCTAGTACATTTTGCACCACATCGACGGGGTCGGTTCCTTCAAATGGGAGTTTCCCCACCAGCATGGACCAGAAGAAGAGGCCCAATGCATAAATATCAGTGCGACTATCCGGCTCTGTGGGCATCCTTCCAGTCTGTTCTGGGGCAATAAACTGCAGCTTGTACTTCGCTCCAAGCTCGCGCGAAACGGAGGACCAGCCCTCGCTGAGAACGTTATCAAATGACCTGGCGCCGTTACCGGTGTTTGCGAGCTTCACTGCACCAGTCTCTGCACAAAAATGGAACGCATCACCTCGGATTTCGCCGTGTACTGTCTTCAGGCCATAGTGTAGAATCTCCAGGCAATCGCATGCCCCGATTGCGAAATCGAAAAAGGCTTGTAAGGAGACCTGCTCGCTGGGGGTGGCATTGCTATCCTCGCCTCTGGACCCTGCCGCAAATGAAGCAGGACCAAATGTGACTAGATCTCGCAATCTGTCATGGCCTGGAGACTCAAAAATCGCTACCAGCAGCGTTTTCGAGTGGCCATCATCTGGCTGTAACCTGATCAAGTCGACTGGTCGTATTGTATGATTGCAATCTGGGTCTGACGATTGTACAATCGACCTGAGCATGTGAAACTCTCGTTCGAGCCGGATAATGTTGGTGGAGATTCGCGCGATGACCGGTATCCATGTTTGATCTGTTTCTAGGCTATGTTGGTTGGAAAGTGAAATCTCACTACTGGTTTCGCTTGCGCTCAATCTTCGCAAGGCACGGGCAGATGGGCGAGATTCTGTGCGCGGGGAGAAGCGCGTGAGGCTCGACGGTCCGGAGGAGGCGGCATTGGAGGAATTTGCGAGAGGAGTCAAAACGTCTGGCTCTAATGCATGACGGTATCCTGAGATATGCCAGTGATTGTATGTCGAATGAAACGGTTCGATCGCCAGGTCCCAGGTATAGCCAGGTAACTGTCCTAATCGTTCGAAAAGTCGGGCCGGTGGGAGCGGCAAGTCGTCGCTGAAAAGAGTACTTTCCTCCATGTCTCAAGTTATTGAGTCGTCTCCGCCCGACTGGCTACCATGAACACGTCCCGGGGCGATCGGTCAAATTGGG
>LACB01000157.1:0-56066 GCA_030142185.1 Penicillium thymicola
GTCCAAGGTAAACAAGCTGAAAACATAGTCCGAAGGATATGTCTAGCTAACCTATTACAGTCCAACAGATCAACAAGATCACTCGCGCCCTCGGTCGAAGCCAACCAAGTGAGGCAAACATCCGTTGAATCATCAACTCTCTACTCCTCGAGGCGTACGATATCGCCACAGTCATCCACCCCCACGCCGCCCAGCCCCTTAACATCCAGGCAGGGAGGGGTTGGAAGTATGGCCCGGTAAACTGGCATCGCAAGAAGTACTTCTTAACTGGTCGGCCTGATTACGGATTTTGGTTCGGTGAAGAGGAAGAGGTGTCGTTGAACGTGGTTATTGTCGAAGCCAAGAGAGAGACAAGCGATGGAACGGGACAAGCATTAGGCTGCATGGGTAACTATCCAACGCTGGCACCTGCTATTATATGATACATCCTGAAGCTGACTCATTCAACAGGCTGTGTACATCGTCAACGCAAGGAACTAAAGAAGAAGAACTGCACGATCTATGGCATAACATCGAATGGGTATTACTTCGTCTTCCTCAAGATTGACAACGATTCTAAGGTGAGCCTACTTGGCACATTTGACCCAAGTAACTTGTTTTAATCTCTACTAGTGGTCTGATCGTAAGACCACCACCCGAGACGGGAACTATGACGAGGTCCTTGGAGTACTGGTGCATATGTTCACCAAGGCCGCAGTGATGTTACTCACTCCAAGCAGCCACCCCGACAGCAGCATGCCTCGGACGAGTCTGCAGTGACCAAGATTTCTGTGCAAGAAGATGTGGATTTGCTAAGTAAAGCATATCAGCAGAAATGAAATAAGTGAATAATGATTACATGTATCCTAACACCTAACCACCAAAGTTTTATACTTAGGTTCTACGTCAGATTACAGGAGTAATCGAGTCTCTTCGTCTCAGGTATGGCGATTCGTATCAATACTTATATCCTAGTGGTACCTAGAGGTACCGGGTCAACGTCGCTTTCTATATAGGATATGTTATGAATTGGAGTGTCAAACTAGAGAAAGGTCTTGAGAGGGGAAGTTAGTAATGAATATCTAAATATCATCCAAGTCTTAAGTTATGCTCATTCAAGTTGTAAAGCACGCAATGATATAGTTCCCAATTAGGTTTAGCTTTCGGAAATCGGGAGATAACTAGGGGCGACGTAGTATGCCACCGGCTGCTCTCTCATTCATATTGCCAGTAGTAATTTAGATCTACTCTCACTTTACAAAAACTAATTGAATACCTAGACTATAAGGTTAATAAAATTAATGCCTTCTAAAATGGCATAGGGACTTTTAAAGTAAATTAAATCTGAAGTGAATCTAAATCGAATCTGAATTGAATCTGAATTGAATTTGAAGAAAATCGGCAGATCTCTTGGCCGCTACTTTAGGGGTGGGTGAATCTTTAGGGTAGACTGCTATAGGTAAGTCATACAGGCAGTGATGAAAAGGCAGTGAGGTAATAACCATTGACAGAGTTATGTTGTGCTTAGTGAAGAATGTGTTTCATTGCGTTTCAGCCATAGGGGCTCCATTTACACTAACAGACGCCAGAAACCCTTAAAGAATAGAAAATCGAAAACATAAACCGCGGTAGAACTCCTCAATTTCCTCATGCAGGTTGTTCACAGTGGTCAAGCTAGTCTGGCGATGCGCTGCAAGTCTCAGGTGACTACCAGCAGAACTGCCGAATGTGATCCTCCACGCGGGTAAGAATAGCCTCAACTTCCTCCTGTAGATTTTTCACATTGGCCAAGCTAGTCTGTACGGTCCGGTCCTCGGTCCTTCCCCGCTGGGCAACGCGCTGTAAGTCTCGCGTGTCCCTTTCGCGTAGGACGCGGCCTTGATGAGCGGCGAGGGCGGAAGTAGTGGCATTGAGGGTAGTTAGTTATAGCTAGCATATATAGTACTAATAGTAATAGCAAAGTCTTGCAAACGAATTCATCCATGAGAGACATGAGAAATTCCTAAGATGCACTGTAAAAGCTCGAGTTTGAAAACCACGGTGATATTGATACGTGCTATGGACAACAGACAGTGCTACAATACGCGAACAGTGGTATTCGGAGTGAAGCGGAAATAAAAGAAAAAAAAACACAAAGCTTCTCAGCTTGCTAGGCATCATCATCAGTTGCAGCATGGCATAGCATAAACAAACATCGCGAAAGGGTTGTCCCATAATGAATACAAGCCAAGACGAGATAAAACAGTGCTAGTTTCGGGGTTGTGAAAATAAAAAAGGCACACTACAGATGAGGGATATATCAAGCATCATCCTCAGCGGCCAGTAGCCCTGATTCTAGGCCCGATTCTGCGGGCTCTGTCGGAGCAGGTGTATCGCTCGCCTCGGGAGGTACATAATACGGAAGCCCTTCCTCGCCAGCATCTAGACGCAGGAGGAATGTCTCCCAGAGTTCGATCAACT
Organism: Penicillium thymicola; assembly: GCA_030142185.1. NCBI lineage: Eukaryota > Fungi > Ascomycota > Eurotiomycetes > Eurotiales > Aspergillaceae > Penicillium > Penicillium thymicola. The sequence goes on from LACB01000157.1 coordinate 2,440, forward strand.
GTATTCGGGGTTAGCTGGGTGATATAAACCCGCAAAAGGTGGACATGAATTTACCTCTTTTTGAGCCTCGACTGCGCTTTCAAGGAATGTTTCAACGCCGGACTTGAAGTCCTCCACCTTCTCCTTCTCAAACCGTTGTAGCTCGTTTCGCATAAGCCGGCCCATATCCTCGAAGAGCAGCCGCGTTTGGTGGACTTTGCGCTCTGCATCTGCGACGTCGGCGTTGATTTGGTTCAAGCGGTCTTGCTGAGTCTTTCCCTGACGGAGTAGCTTGTCTTGGTTATTCCTCCGCTTCTGTAGGTCGGACTCTGCTGCATGCCAGGTGTGGAAAGCCTTTTGCCGCTGTGTGAAAGCCATTTTGACACTTCCAATTAAACGGATATATTCATCGATCGTGATTCCAAGTGTCAGAACATCCTGCTGCGCCTGTCGGTCATAAAGTTCCCGAATGCGCAATTGGAGTTCTGACAAGCCCTCCAATGGATAGGAGAGGGCGGGGGACAGCTCGACGGCAGATAAGGCATGCAATGAGCTCGAAAAGTCGCCTGCGGCCTCGGCCAGGCCCTTTCGTTGTAGGACCACAGTATCCATTGATTTCAATAGAGCCTTCAGCTGGTTCTCCAATGCATCCAAGTAGACTTTTCGGTCGTGGAACCACTATCTACGTGTGAGCAGGCGAGACCATTGTATCAGACACGATTCACTTACATCGTCGTGCTCCACAAATTTGGTTCCTCCACCAACGGAGATACCAAAGGAGCTCAGCATTCCCTTGCTTGGGCCAATATCGGGCTCTCGGTTTTCCTTATTCTTAACATCAACGGTGAAAGCTTCACTTTCCAGGAAGATTTTCAGATCGCCATCATGTTGAAGAATAGGATGGCCGGCAATCTTGTTAAGCATTCGTTCCAAAGCAGCTCTCCTCGACTCTACAAAGTTGGTATCAAAGCGGCCAACTGCTTGCTTCTCGGGCGGAGGCGCAACAACCACTCCCGGGTTACTGCCGTGCAGGGAGTTGTAGAGCCAGAGGAAATCACGGTATCGACGGCTGACAGTGAACTCGGGTTGGCGATAGGCCTTAGATGTTGTCTAGCCATACCAATTACTGTCAGTTTCTTCTTTTCCCAATCTGCAGGTTTATCATGTCCATGTAGTCCAATTTACCTTCGTTGAAACTTGATAAACGATATGACTGCTTGTCAGGTCTCCCACTTTGTGTGGATCTCCGACATAGATCTGAAAAGTGGGCTTCGCAGCTTGCTCCACGCTCATGCTAGGCTGGGTCTGTCTTTTCGGTCCATCCGCTTGCACCGGCGGTTGCACAGGAGGAGGTCCTCGGAAGACCGCGCTCTCCTCTTCCACATTGGCTGAGTCCGCTGCTCCCACTCCACCGGATGTCTGGGAGGGAGAGGACATTGGTCGCGCACCACGTCCGGCGAACGGCTCCTTCTGGGGCGGTGCTGGTGCCTCGTCTGTGGGTGTCGGGGTGGCATCGGCGGCTGCTTCTCCCAATGGACCGAGGGGGTCAAAGGAATCATCGACGGATTCGAGTTTAGTGGCTTGTGCGCTGATCTTGCGTGTGCCTCGGGGGCCTCTTCTTCCTGGTACGCGGACAGCGGGTGAGCTGTCTGACGACGCGGGGGGTTGTGCAGCTGCTGTATGGTAGAGTGCGCTTAGTGAGAGGTCGTGGAAAGAGCAAGCCAAATAAAAACATACCACCTCCCTGAGTGCTGGGTTTGGAGGAGCCATCGCTGGCCTTGAACTGTGAAGGCTCATCTGCATCATAAATCAGACCGTGGATTCAAAGAGCTGTGTGGTGTCATGACTGCCTACCGCCCCACGGGGAATCTCCAGAGTCGAGATCCATTGTTACCGGTATGAGATCGAAGCGAAAGGAAAGGGATAACAGCGAGAATACAAATCAACGAATTAATATTAATGGTTCAATTGGAGCTTCGAGGATGCGACATGGAGTTGGAGAGGGAGCTGGTTGGAGTGGAGGCCGATCCGCATCCTTAGTCACTCACGGGATCCGGAGTGCCCCAATGTGGTGTTTCTCGTCTTTGACTTATTCAACTACTTTTGCCATTGGCACTGCTTTTTGATAAACTGAAAACTGTTCATTTATGCTCATGTCGAATACAGTTCCCTCGTTGCCAGCCATTACCCGATAATCTGTGTCCAGCCCCTGGCTAGCTTGTTCTAAATGACCCCATGTCGCAATACGTCACATCATTTCAATTGGAGCTTCTTACATAGTCATCCACGATTTCCCAGCTCAAATCACCATCGGCATAAAACAGGTCATTAGTACTGCACAGTATCTATTTGACCCACGGGAGCCCCAGCTTGTGCATTTCCACAGCCAGCTGGAAGATGTAATCCAGACTCTCACACTGAGTCTTCGCCTTGGCAGTGTTATCACCCCAGACGTAACTGCGGGAGGGACCGGCATTAGTATACCGCATCAGTATCACATGGAGTGAGGTTTCCAGCACTTACATTCCGTGCCTACGGACAAGCACCGCGTATGTGTCCGGATACTTGTTCATGGCTGCCTTCAAACCGCTGGTGAGGTCCTCTTCGAAGGCGGTGTTTTCAATAATGGGAATCTTCAAAGTATCAAAGAATCCAAGCATGCCCTTTCCTTTTCCACGGGGAATACCCTTGATCTGCTCGATGTTGCTGATCTCGAAGCAAGCATCAGGGCCCTTCTCCCGCTCCACCAACAGGGTGACTAGAACCGCCCATTGCGAGTGAGTGTGAATGCAACAGCCAGCACCCTGCTCAAAGGCAGTTAGGAATAGCGGGGTACAGGCGGAGGGGTTGAGCTTGAGGGGCTTGCGGATGTAGTTGCGGTCCGAGGCAGGGTACTTGGGGGTGGGCCATTGGAGCACGAAGATGTTGTTGGGCTGCATCAATTCCTTCTGAACTCCAGACGGCGCGATAAAGATGTGGTCACCTTGGCGGATCGAGGTCTACTTTTCCATCAGCGGAGTACGATTGTATTTTTTTTTGGTCCAAGTATAAGCTTACACCACCTCCAGTGCCGGTAACCCATCCCCAGTTGTAGAATTTGCGACAGAGCTCGGGGATAAGGTTGGCGGGGTGTTCGGGGTCCTCAGACTGGACCAAGTGGTCATTGTTCGTTGCGACGGTTTGGTCTGCAGGGCACATGATGGGCTGCGACAGATTAGCTTAGGTTAAGAGTAAATAATTCCAAGATTGGGGGAGGACCTAAGTACGATTGCAACCAATTTGGTTATTGCATGAGGTTTTGTGCCAAGAGTGCCGAGTAACCAATGGACGTTTAAGCGGGGGGAAACTGAACAATCCTATTCAGCACGTCATTTAATAAGCCTCAACTATAAGATAAACTATATTAGTTATATCTTCTCTACTTGTATAATCGTCTTCATTGTCGCCGAAAGGGTCGTAAGCATCCTCCACGTCATTATTCATTATATGCAGCCTCCCCCACCGGCTGACGTTGACAGACCAGACTCTCCTATCAAGTAGCAGAATGTCCATGAACCTAGAACTTTGCAGGCTGGGTCGAGTGTTGTTGCTGAGGTGAGGTGATGGATGCTAATGCGTGTTTGAATGTTACTTTCCTTGGCTCTAGGCCGAGGGCCTTGGGTCTGTTGGTTTGTTTTAGGTATATATTTGGTTGTATGAGGCTGACGAGCAAAATGGACCAGGTGCTGTATCGCAAGCCATCGAATTTGCCCTGTCTTGAAAGATTCGGAGAAAGAGAAGCTTTTAAAGTCCCATGGTATCAGCATAGACTTGACAAATATATATAGCATGGATGAGAGAAAAGATGAATTCTTGGTATTATACAGCAGGCTCATACCAGACATATTTGTACAAGATCAAAAACACAAAATAAAAAACACAAAAAGAAGACAAAAGAAGATCCCAACTCCCATCCAAGCAGCTCAAACTGGCAGACACTCTGCTTCAACCTAGTCAATCCAAAGCCCACTATTTCTTCGTGAACTTAGGAGTCTTCTTCTCAGGCGGCGGCGGCGCCTCATTCTGTCCGAAAGCACTAATCAAATCAAGCAAGTTATCTTCCTCCTCCTGCTCGGCCTTAGCCTGAGCCTTCGCCTCCGCCTCAGCCTGCTTAGCAGCAACGGGATCCTTAGCCGCCTCTTCATCAACAGGCGCGCTGGCATCAAAGCTGCGACCGAATCTAGCACGGAAAGCCGCGAGACGACCGGCCTCATCCTCCTCGACGTTCATCAGCTTGCTGCTGGACGGGTTCCAGAGGAGGGAGTTGCGCGTGTCGCGTGTGGAACGGTAGATTGGGGCTGGCGAGGTCGTGCGGTGCGTGAAGGTGCTGCCGTCCGAGAGAGTGATGAGCTGTGTGAAGGTGTAAGGGCGTTTGGGGCGGCGGAGGAGAGTTGCGTGTCGGCATTGGGAGCAGACGAAGGTTGTGCCGCTTATTTGCGTGGGGAGTCTTGTAGGGAGGATGGTGGTTGTTGAGTTGGTGATTGTGGCCGCGGTGCGGCGGAGGGAAGTGTGCATTGACATATTGGATGTGGTGGATTCGGCAATGCCGATGGAGATAATAATGGGATTGTCCGGGAGGGCGGAGGTTGACGGGGTCGTAATGCTATCGGGGAGGTTGCGGAGGTTTGTGAAGTTGATGCTATAGCAGAGAAATTATCGCGGGTTATGTAAGCGAGTCCGGGATTTTTCATAACTTCGATGTTGAGCATAACTTCATATTGCCTTGTGTCTCTGTCAGATCCTCTTCATTTGTGCTGGGGATTTAGACATGAATTGGCAGAGTCTGGATATTTGTGATTTTGTGTCCTGCGTGATTCCCTGAGCGCCATTCAAAGCTCCGTCAATTCTAGGCCGGCGGGATGAAGCTCGTCTTTCCAGTCGCGCATGGGACTGCTCGGACAGGACTCGGAGGTAGGTTATTATGGGGTATTTTCAAGTGCTTCTGTCAAGTGTACTAACGTGAACCCTTAGAACTACTACACATTAAGAACTATACACCCCGGTTCCTGGGAACATCTCCTTCCCTCCGCACCTCTCCGCCTGTACCGTATACCCAATACCGATCACGATGCGATCAACGACAATATACCAGCAATGCCACAACCCCTTTAAAAGAAAGTGATTGCACAGGGAAGACCAATACCCCATCCAATGCAGGCAACGTACCGCAACCGCCAACACTCCCGGTATCTATATCCGACCAAGTCCGCCTCCTCATGCGTCGAGTCCCATACCCCGTCGCAATCATAACAGCGACTGATCCCTCCGGTCCAGAAGACACAACCTCATTCCGCGGTATGACCGTCTCCTCCTTCAGCACCGTCACTCTCACCCCACAGCCTGTGATCTCTTTCAACGTGCGCCGCCCATCGGAAACGTTGAATGCGCTACTCGCTTCCCGCCGGTTTCTAGTTCATTTGCTTGCACCCGGCCCGGCGACTGCTACTCTAGCTAGGGATTTCTCTAAGGGGAATGTCACCCTCGCTGCTATGTTAAAGGGACATGGGGAGTTTGAGTTCGCGGCTTTGCCTACTGAGAACGAAGAAGGACATCCTCAAAGACCGCTTCCTATTCTTAAGCGGAGGGCGGAAGCAACCGCTGCTAACGATGGTGTTGACTTTCCTTTTGTTTTTGAATGTACCCTACATCCGCAGAAGATTGATGTGCATGATCACTCGGTTGTGCTGGGTACTGTTGTTCGGGCAATCGAGGGCTCTGGGTCTACTTCGGCGGTGGGACAAAATGACAAGTTCTTGGATGAGCATTCGCCCGAACGGCTTTGTTTAGCGTATGCAAATACCAAGTTTTGGAAGATGGGGGGTGAGCTTTGAGCTGGGACAGTTGTCTGACTTGTTTGGTTTCATTCGAGCCATAAATAAGGCTTCATCGCTTATGCCTTCCGGCAAAGCACTGTATATATATATAACTCGGGAATATGGCGTTTGGGCTGTACATAGATTTTTTAATTAGACATATGGTATCGCAGCCACTTTCAACGACATATCCACTATGTAATCCTACAGTAAATATGGAGAGATGAAGATGAGAAATGCTTTCATGATATTGATGCGTCTACGCTTTTTGTGAGAGAGAGTATACAGCAACCGAGTATAGAACACTTTTGTTTTTCGGTGTTAGGAACAGAGCTGCCATGTACCTCACTTCGATCGAATCCATAGAGTTGCTATCTCATCGCGAGATGCATGCCACACAACCACAATGACTCAATAAACAAGGGGCCATCACAGTGAAAGCCGATGAGAAAGAGACTGACTAGCACAATGCGGGAATCCAACCGGACAGAACCAAAAGCACAGACGCACAAAACTTGAGGTTACTTCTCGGAAGACAAGCACGGAATTGAGATCGAGCACCGGTTTTACAGCGCGGCTAGGCATGAAACCACACAAGCAACCGCCACGAGAACTAGTCTCGCGACGAATGCGGACTGCCAGTCCCACTGCCACTACCACCACTACCACTACCAGTGCCGCTACCTCGACTTAATGCTCGCTGGAAAGGGCTCAAAACCGGACGGCCACCTTGATGCAGGAAACCATTTCCATCGGACCCAGGGCGAGGCTTGGTTTCACCAAGTAATTCGGCCAGGTCAAGCTGGAGAGGTGGCAAGCGGTTCGCGTCCAAGAAGTCAGAGCCGTATTGGCTGCTGCGAGTAGAGCGGTTGGAGAACGAACGATCTCGGTGGTTGATGTCCGACCCGAAGTATGAGCCCACGTTGCCGACGGGAGAGGTTGGAAACTGTGGGAGGAAGGGAAGGTCTTGCGATGGGCTAGTTGGATTTGACGGCATTTCGTGCACTGGAGAAGACGAAATCTGTAGTGGACTAGATCTCGCAGGAAAGCCGAGACCCCCCAACAGAGATCGAGCGCTAGGTGCAGTGGACGTAGATACGTTGAATGACGGACCATTGGTCTCAGGCAAGGGATTGGTGCCTGGCAAGTTGCCTTCGGGGGTGAGAGGACCGGACTCGACGAGCATCTGCTGTTGTTGCTGCTGAATGGACTGCTCAATTGCAGATGCCTGCTGCCAGAGTTGACTCGTGCGCAGCTGGAAATCCTGTACAGATTGGCTGATGCTCGCGAATTGCTCATGGAAATTGGTCTCCATCTTTGACTGGTCCTGCTCTCTGGCAAATTGTTCGGCAGCCCGACGTTCTCTCTCATTCAACCCTTGTGCATTGGCCGAGATGATACGCTCATACTGCTCGTTCACCCGAGTGCGGCGACCCTGGAGACGCTCGCGCTTCTGGATAACCTGAGTCAATTCCAACTCCAGTGCCGCGACCTGCTGAGCTGCAGCTGCCCGAGCAGCAGTAACCTCTTCCTTCGTCGAATTGAAAAGCTCTACCTCGCGTTCGAAATCCGCTTTGTGCGCCGACCACTCTTCCATATCCTCCTCAGGGACACTTTCCATAGTGTCGAGTTGTACCTCTAGCACTGCAGTGGCCTCTTCGGTTTGTCGGATGTTTCGTTCCAGTTGAAGCGAACGCTGCTTTTGGCGGCTCTCGTCACCTCCGCTGTGGAGGCGAGTGTTGAAGTTCTCGAGTTCTTTCCGGATTTTCGTGATAACAGCTTTGTGGTCGTTCTTCGTCTTTTTCAGACGGTTGCGCTTTTCATTCAACTTGGATTCCGCATTGCTGATAGAGTTCTTGAGCGTCGTTGTGGGGGATGATGGACGGTAGGTCGGCTGCGGGGGTGTCGATACGGCGGAAATGACTGTTCAAGCAATGAGCTTATTGAAAAAGACATGGTGTTATTTAACGTGAACTTACTTTGCTCTGTGTCAGTTGTCGTAGGCGTCTTGACACTCATGGCACAGATTTCCTCGTCGGTATCGCTTCGTACAAATGCACATGTGTAGGCGCAGTTGGGGGCCAGTCCAGCGATCTCGCCCCGCCATTGGACAACGCTCGGCCCCTTTGCATCTGAAACCCTGCATATCGAAGCCGTAGCCCAGAGCGCACCGTTGACGCAGACGTAGAACGGTTCCATGTCTCCCCCCAAACGGCCGGCTTCAAAGGAACCCGACACAGCGGGGTCATCGGTAAATTCACCTGCGGCGAATTTGATCGAAGAGCTATCCACATCCGTAATCCATATCAACCCGTCGTCGAGAGAAACACCCTGCAAATCCTCCTCCGTCATTGTGAGATTGCGGGCTGTTTTAGAGGCAGCCCGCGAATGTTCATATTCCCTCATCACCGTGACCTTTGTACTGGCGAGCGCAGCCCAGAACGGCTGTCGGCTCCGAACTTGATTGGCTTGCCGTCTGCGTTTCTTGGCTGATGTGAAGCGATCCTTTCCGTCTTTCAACTGACCATCAGGTCCCACGAAAGAAGACGAAACACTAGCAGCAGATTCCAGAGCAGAATCAGCTTGTCCCTGTGACCCCGCAGAAGCCTCCGTATCACCGCGCTTGCCGGTCCGTAACGGGGTCGGTGACCGATTCTTGGCCATCGAACGTCGTGCCATGGCGGTTCCAGCTTGTGCTAGGATGTGCACTGCAAGAAGGCTGCGGAGCCAGCTCGGAGATGTTTGTGCTTCGGACCGTCGGAACTCGGCGGGCAGCAGGTGCGAATATTGAGAGAGGAGATCGGGACTGAGCAGTTTAGCAGAGACAAGATGACCCAAGACAAAGTCCTGGATGCCTTTACTGCGAACAAGATGAAGAAGCAGAACAATTCCGACACAGAGAGCATTGACCCCACCGTTCTTCCCGGAACCCCCGCCACCCAACGTGATAGCAACCTGGACATGAGCGAGATCGATGGCAAAGTTTTGCGCCCATGTCCACATAAAGAGGCCCCAGAGAAGTATGCAAAAGCCATCCATCGCAATCATCGTCCCCAGAGATGGCGTCCCAGCCGGACCCTGAAAAATATCGAAGTTCGACGACAAAGAACCGGCCGCGGCGCCACTCGGAGGCATGAAAGTTAAAGAGGCGAACAAGAACTGAACCAGAGTCAAGACCATTGGTGGAAGCTGTAGCAAAAAGATCAAGATGGCGATGGTGTCGTACATGGGGCACGATTTGAGAATGGTGGATGCGAGCTGGAGTGGGTTAATCGAGGCATTGGATCCAGATCGTTTCGAAGTCCCGTTGCGAGAGGCATGACCTGCTATGCCACCATTTTGGGCGACATCGCCGTTTTCTTGCGCGGCTGCCATTTCTCCACCCTTGCTATGTCCATTCAACATCCCACGCACATTGCCATCTGCCTTCGTGCTATCTCCTCCTTTGCCGGAAACTGTCGGAGATGCGACGGCCGTATCGCTAGTTGACCGCACGGAGGATAAATCGAAGTGAGCGGACGCGCCCGGACCGGTAGCAGAGCCGTTGCCCGAACTGCCGTTGAGATGGCCGCTTGACTTTTGCTTGGTTACTTTCTTGCCGGGACCGACAAGGCCATTCTCCTGTCGATTGCTCTGGTTCTTCCTAGATGCAGCGGAGCGTGTCATGGACGAGGGAGCCCGAAACCCAGGTCCGAGTCAGCTTGGCGGGATGAGGCCAAGGACTGGGACCAGGAAAAAGGCGAAAACGGACTAAAATTTAATATAGTGTGGGTGGGTGGGGGGAAAGGAAATGGTGCAGAGTGGTATGGTAATGAAGATGGAAAAAGAAAAAGGAAGTAAATGTATAAGAAAAAAAGAGAATGAGAGAAAATGAGAGAGGGACAAGAGACGAGGCTCTACGTGGAAGCGTGAAGGGGAAAAAGTGCCCAGGTGGAATTGTATGAGGTCGAAAGAAACAGAATTGGTATTGGTATTGTCATTTAGTGTCGATCCCTGATGCTTTTCGGGTAGGCGGTACCTAACTTCAATACCATCCGCCACTATTTCATTTCGGTACTGTGTACTTGGATGACTGCAGATTGCAAATTCAGTTTTAAGAGAGCTCCTGGTAATGTATATTCCCGTGGCTTCTTTGTCGATCTGGAGTTTCTGCATGGAAAATCCCATCCAGCATGACCAAACCCACTGCCAAGCTTTCATTCTTCTGAACTCCGTACAACATACATATCTTACGAATACTCCAGGATTTCGGATTTCTTGACAGGTCACGCCCCCTAGGAGCTACAACGGCTGCAGTTGCCAAGTCCTGCAACGCGGATACCTACACATCGGCCAATCCTAAGTGTATCTTCGATTTTATCCAGGCAATTTTATGATACCGGGTGGTTTCCGTTGCCGCGGCGCTATGTGGACATCCTTTTTTTTTTTTTTTTTTTTTGTTCCAAACGGGGGTTGACTAGTGCTGATAAGTTAGTGACCATGGAGTACAACTGACATTGTATAGATCCTAGAAGCCTATTCAGATCATCAGTCCTTATTTGCTGTCAAACTGACTAACTGGATTGACGATCGACCGTTTCTTGACCCGTCTGCTGCGGGGTCATCCTTTGCGTCCGGCTTATGTTCCAAGGTTGTATGATATGTGTTATGAATCCTCAGATCATGGTGTGGTTATTACCCATCAGGAGGCTGCATGTAAATCCTCCTGTAGGCATGAACACGTAATCCCGAACCTGGAGAGCATTCATGGGGAGTAAGTATGGGGGGATTTTAAGCTTGTGTGTCTCAAACATGTGTATCAACAGGGTTGGCCACATTCTTGCTGGGATCATCACATGCTCGGCTATCTTGTGTCATCTTCCTAATGGGTTCATAGGTATTGCTGTATGAGTACGAATATAGGTCTAGATCTTGAAAAAAGATGATGTTTGAGGAATATGACTGTGGAAACAAAATATCTATAAAATATCTATTTACTATATACTCCGTCCCATTTAGAAAGTACATATATGCAATTACACCGTACAGCTTTCGCTAATTCCGATCCTCCCCCTCTCCTAATACGATACCCGGGACTTGGCAGCCCTGGAGGGTTTTGTAGATCAGCCACAAACTTAGTAACGATCGGCCCGACGGCCGGGCTTGGTGATGGCTTAGGTTATTTTTATGCATGCGGTGAGCCCTACCATCGTAGCACTTATTTGTACTCTGTACAACCTTCATCACTTCTTTGGTATTTTAAATTTCAAGTCCTCTACGTTTCCAGTTCAAAGTACAGAAAAATAAGGTACATAATTCTGGAGAAATTACAGGCACTTCCACTAGTGTGTCCCCCTAGTCTCTTTTAGAACCGGGTTTTGCTTGGGTCCGATAAACTTCGGCTTTTTAAGGTCGATCTTTTCACTTTTTCTACTGGTTCCGGCTCTCACCTCCTGGTGTGGCAAGGTCTCCGGTCGTAATAATGTAATTATAAAACCGTAGCTAAACTTACGAAGATTGTTCGGTTTATAATAAAGAGCTTAATACTCTCACTCCTACGAATGCCCGTTTCAGACCTTCACAGTCCAATCAATTGATCAATCTAATCTTTTGTGGTTCACAAGGCAAACATTTTTAGAGTTTACTCTGGCCGCATGTAGTTAGTGTGTATCGCAATTGAATGTCCTCCAGGGCTGAACCACCAGGAACCTGACAGCAAATATTATGTGCACAGGTATGCACATGGATACTGCGTATATAGTATATCTCAAAGCAGAAATGTGAAATATGTCAAAGGGAGATATATGCCCTATAAACGCAAATTTCGCTTAAGTTATCTGAAACGGTTCATCTAGTAATGACTGTAGAAATTGTAGGGAAAGAAAACTATACATATAACCACTAAGGAATGAACAAGGGATAGATATGATTATTTGAAATACATGAAAATGCTCTATACCCAGGTACTTCGACAAGAAAGTGACCCGAGGGTCACATTCCATCCCCCGCATAATGTTAACTTTAAATTGAACTAGGATATTTCTTTGGTTGATCTTGGCCGATGAGGTTATCAAATTACTATTACGCCTGAACCCTTCCAAGGTTGAAACTATGTAGATACCTGTGTACTTACATATGTACCTAGGTATATCCATACATATGTAGTCATGCCGTGGCGTCAACAAGGTCTCATATGACTAGGCTCCGTATAAACTCCAATATATGTTTGAAGTGACTATCCCGGGCACCATATACGAATCATACTCCTCAAATCTCAAATCTAACATAAACAGGTAAACATTGGCCCCCAGAGCACATCCAGGATAGGCTTTTCAAATCCCGAAGCAACGATAGCACCGGGATGGTACGATTGCCACAGGCAGTCACGCAAGGTTTGACTCCATTGTTGTATACAAGTACAATCATGTGGACCGAAAACAGATGTGCGATTATGTCACTGTCATGCGTGTGGAAGAATGGTTCTGTCTCATAGGAAGCGTCTCCCAAGAGCAATGTTTAGGGCGAATATGATTTGAAGCTCCATTTCAAAAAGAGAAATGGGTAAAAAGAATATGATACGGTAACTAGGTTAGAAAACGAATAATTAACTCTCCGAAGGCTGTCAACCTGCCCTCCGGGCAGCAGCACATTAGTCATCTTGTGTCCCGCGGGTACCTGCCCGCCATGGAAGGTTGCAAACAACCGGGACAATTCTGACAACCTACGTCCATTTGTAGGTAGTGCTCAGGTCTCAGCTACTCGCGTATTCTGAGAAGCTAAGGGGTCAATACATAAGATGCCACAACTCAAGTCTACGTTTCTCTCACGAGAGCCCTTGGTATGTGTTTCTAGGCCGACTATACTCTCAGCTACTTATAACCTTTAGACTTCCGAAGAAGCCAAATGGAAAAGATTAGTCAAAACAAACTACATCGATCCCAACGGGGTCAAAAGAGACTGGGAGTCCGCTGAGCGCCAGGTACGAATTTTGAGTTTATATATATATAAACCCAACTATAACGATCTAATCAAATCGTAGACAAGATCAACAGACTCCCCTGTCGATGGGGTCAACATCGTCGCTTTTCTGAATAAGAAGAATGGCCCCGAAATACTTTTGGAGAAGCAATACCGGCCTCCAATCGACCAAGTTGTCATAGAACTCCCTGCAGGATTGATCGACGCAGGGGAGACAACTGAGCAAAGTGCGGTCCGGGAGCTGAAAGAAGAGACTGGGTACATCGGTGTTGCTGATAAAACTACTGGTATCATGTACAATGGTTCGTGAGCTCATTGTTCGTCTCGCTGCTGAATATTAGCTGACTTGATATACTTATCCAGATCCCGGGTTTTGCAATGCTAATTTCAACATGGTCTATATTCAGGTTGACATGTCTCTTCCGGAAAACCAGAACCCCAAACCTGACCTTGAGGATAATGAGTTCATTGATTGTTTCACACTTCCGGTGTCGGAGCTTTCGGCTGAGTTGCAAAGGTTGGAGAGTGAAGGGTATGCGATTGACGCCCGGGTGGGATCCATTGCGGAGGGGATTGAGATTGCAAAGAGGTTGAAGCTTTGAGGTGTTTGACCAGTGGAGTTTCAAGGTGGTTTGATGTCTTGCTTTTATTTGTACTGATGCGACACTCATGTCATATATGTGGTAGACTGCGCCGTAGACGAACGGTTTCTCGACAATATAAACAACATCAATGATACATCTAGCTAGCTGATGTGTGTACAATACAGGCCCGTAAAGAACGATTCAATTCGGTGTTAGCAGAGAGCAGTCTAATCATGAGTTAGGCTGCTGTTGATCACGAGTCAAACCAAGCTAGCTGAATACATAATGTGACACCTTCAAGCCCGTTGCTATCTTGTACTACTTACATCTGGATTAAGTCCCAAGCCGAGTTGACCCATAATCATGTTTGAAATGAGATCTTGTTCATTGCTGTTGCTGCTGTTAACAATATGACCATGTTCCACTCCTCATTCTAGACGTTACCAGCTAGGCATACTCGAGACTTAAAATGCGTATGTACAAAGCGCAGAGAACTGCAGCCGTCAATCAAGTGCCCGAAATGATGACAAGGAAATATAGTCCTCCGCAGCCGCATATGATCCACTCTTCAAAGATTCTGCCCAGTTATAATTACTGTGACGCAGACCCATTGTCCTCCGCAGCATCAGCCCGATCCCAGCTTCCAGTCTCAAGATTCCGGACCCGATTTTCAATATCAGCAATCCGCTGCCTCCAGTTCATCTCCTCCTGCTCCTGCTGCTTCCACATGGTCTCAAATTGCTCCATGACAAAGGGCGGGATATTGACAGTCTTGCGGTTCTTCTTGTAATCATAGATGACGATATCCTCGAAGCAACGAGCAGCAGGGCGTTGGTGAGCTTCAGACAAGATCATGACTTCGAGTCGGAATGCCGATTGGGCTGAAAGATGCCTAGAAGGGTCTGGAATCAACTTTTGATAGACAGTGATTTTGTCTGGAGATTCCATGGGCTGCGTGGTAATTAGTAAATAGAACCACTTAGTTGCTGTCCCAGCGGTGTGGGGTTTGGGTCTCAGGGATACAGTACAAATTTGTAGTCCACCTTGATACTCTTCAGGATGAGCCCGATTCCCGTGTTACTAAGCATGTTTATCCATTCTTTCTTATTCGCGGTATCGATATGGTTGCCGATATTGCGCGTCCAGTTCACACGAGCTGTTTCGGCGTATCGAACATAGGTAACATTGTTGACGTGACCTTGGGTTAGTTAGTACGGTATGATCTATGAATTTGCGAGTAGATTTGAAGTAAAGGGACAGAACATACCCTATTATCGAGGTTAGCTTTGGCCCAGAAATCCATATAGCCCACGCAGTAGGCACGACAGGTAAAGGGGCACGAGTGTTCTCACCATAATATCCTAATCCACCACAAGCAGACTTAGCATCAATGACTCTCATCCACAATACAGACCAAGCAATATAGTCCGAACTCATACCTGTTCTCCCCAAACCACATTATGGCGATACAGGCTGCGCCGTTTCTTATCCGTGAGGAATCCCTCACTTCCAGCGAGCAGTTCCCGCCATTCCTTGGCCAATTGCTGCAAGATTTTGCCACCTTCGTCAATCTGAGCTGGCTTCATCCCAAACATCATGCATTTCCCAATCCTTCGCTTGGTCATTGTGAGCCATCGTGGATTGATCGGAGTTGAGGCCGAATCGGAGATGGGGATGTTTTGGCCGTTCAAGGCCGCAGAAGCCGCAGAGAAGAGACGACGTGTGCCATTTGAGTACAGAGAGATTGAGGCAGATAGCTGCACTCGAAAAGCTGGTTGAGCAAGCATGTTGTGTAGTTGTGGGGAGACAGTTCCCCAAAGGCTGTAGGTGGACAGCTCTCCGATAACCGATAACCAGAAGCTTGGGCCAGTATCCCGAGGTCAGGTCGGCTAGAACCCCGCGTGACTATAGGGTTTGTATTGATATATTATTTCAAATATGTCTTATGAATATAGAATGAATATAAAATGAATATAAAATGAGCATAAAACGGAAAGCAAAACATCTAAATTGCCGAAGAAATAGGTAGTACATAGTGTATGGCAACCTTGAAAACCCACAACGTTATGGAGCAGATAACTCCTCTAGGCACGTCACCGATAACACCCGAAGCCTGGCAGCCGCTTACCTTCATTGCACCGCATCCCAACCACCATCAACTCTCTCTACCAGAACAAACATTGTTGGATGGAGCAAAAATGGTAAATCTCGAGCTGCGTCGGCAGGTCATTAACGTCTACAAAGGTATGAAGCCGTACGCGTCATGCACTTGCATCCCCCAGGAATTTCCTTTCGGTTTTAAGCCGGTCATCTGTCATCTGTTCCATGCTAATAACCCGAGATGTAGAGCTTCTGTTCTTAGGACGGGAATACCCTCTTGGCTACCGGTATTTCCGGGATCGCCTACACCGTGCATTTGCAAGTCAGACTCACATCACCGACGATGAGCAGATCCGCAAGGGAATAGCGAGGGCTGAGTTTGTGAAGAAAGGTGAGTGCTGTCTTTTTTGCTGGGCTTCCTATCCCTCGGCTGCGGTTAAGGACATGATGCTAACTGTTTAATGCAGAAGTGGAAGCGCTGTAAGATCCCTACATCCATCCTTTCCCACCCTACCTTCTATATCGTATTGTCGCATCCGACTCTCCTCATCTCACTGCCGATATTGCTGGATTACATCATTCGTACATGTCATTCTCTCTATACATTGCACCCATAATGGGGTAGTGTCTGGCTAGATACACTGTGCATAGATTCACTCCTCATTATCATGGCATCATGCAAGAACTATTTTGACCTCCATCACAAGACTTTTGCGTTGATGGCAACTGACAGGATAAAAAAACCCAGGTACTATTTGAAGCGGTACCGAACGCTGAAAAAGCGATATGGAAGTGAGGCCTAATATTTCAATGGCTCTCACTCCAGAAATGTTCAGATCATATGCATGTTAGAAACCCAGAAAGACAGAAATAAAATTGGGGGGTATCACCAATACAAAGTGCAGAATGGTCGCTACTTGACTTTTGCCCACCGGAACTCCAAATTGACTCAAGGGGTTCATTTTTTTTTTCCCCACCAGGCGCTCACTTCAAGGCACTCGCCGCTGGCGAGTCCGCCTTTCTGCAGGAGGTCGGCTGTCATTGCAGCCCACCATCGGTCCCATTCGTCGCGACCCTTTCCGCTAGACTCCATCAATATTGGTTCTAGCCCTTCAATCATTTGAATTGTGGTGATGAGGGCGGTGCGCCGGATGGAGATTTGCTCTGGAGTCAGGGCCTTTCGTGGTCGGTTCTTGGAATCCTTGCCTTGGCCATCTCGCTCCCAGCGCAAGTCTCCCAGGGGGATTGCGACGCGGCGACTGTCGACATTTTCTAACAAGTCCACTTCGGAGTTGAAGGATAGGCCGATCGTTGCGCACGGGAGCGCTGTCAATTTCAGACGGTCGAACGACTTCTCCACCCAGGAGTTATAATCAACCACGAACTTATTCTGCGCTCGTGTGAATGGTGTGGCGGATGAGAATGTATAAGTAGCCGTTGCATCGGCGATCTCCTGTTCTTTCGAGGTTGTTTTACGTGCCGGAGCCGGATTAGGCAGGAGAGAACGGAAGCTCCAATCCGAATCCCACACCTCCAGGATCCCCCCAGACTTCAGCACGCGCAGGGGCTCACTCAAGCCCGATGCAGATTGTGCCGGACTGGAAGGACACATGCCGGCATCTTTAATGAACACGAAATCAAAATAGTCGTCCGGGAAGGGTAAGCGGGGTCGGCGTAGATCATGACGTTTGAATTGCCAGTTCATACCCTGCTTGCGCAGATCCGGCGCGATGGAGATAACATCTATCCCGGCAAAGGCCACATCGGGATGGCCCCTGCGGGTGAAATATTCGTGGCACAGACCAGACCACAGCCCGGACCCGCATGCGATCTCCAGGATGCGTTTGGGCGGCCGATTGGTTAAGTGGGGGTTGCAAAATGGGCCGCCGAGGACTCGCAGCAGCATCAACGTCCGCAGGCTTTGACGGTGGATCTCGGGCAGGTCGCAGGGCAAAGGGTAGACGTTCTCCGGGTCGCGAAAGTAGGTGCGGTCACCATAGCGCATTACAGGGTATGTTGAGTAGTCCGTGAGTGAACTCAGGGACGAAGAGGAGGTTGCGGCCAGTGTCGAGCCTAGGTTGGAGTGTATATCGGAGCCGGAGGCGGCGGCAGTAAAGCCCAGGGCCATCATATCCATATCACTTTCCTCAAGTATGTCGGTTGGTGTCCCCTATGACTCTGAAGATGGGTTGTGGGTTCGGTCGCATTCTCGGCGCAAGATTGAAGTTTTCATGAACGAGGCATGCTTTTTGGGGTTTTTTTTTCTTTTGAAGGCTTTTTTTTCGAGTGGAAGATATTTCCGAGGAGAGTCGGAATTAAAATAGAATAGAAGAAGAAAAAAAAAAAAAAAAAAGGAATACTCCGTACTCCGTCGAGTCGAACAGGAAAGGTGACGGGGATCAAAGCGGGCTCGGAAATTATCCCTAGTGCAGCCGGGCGCAGAGCTGAAGAAAATTCTTGTTCAACGTAAACAAAAAAAAAATAGGATTGAAATTGTAGATAAATCCTTTAGTTTGGCATCCAAGGTAGACCCTTGAAAGTAAAATATTCGAGAAGTTCGAGAAGGAATGGGGAGAAGAAGAGAAGAAAAAGCAGACTTGACCCCCTGGAAGTAGAATATCCACTCGAGTCTAGTTTAGTCTCTTCACGGTAACAGTAACAGTACTCCGTGAAATATCAGTATTGGGGGTATGTATTCTGTCTTACCCTTGACCTTGGACTGCGTTGATATAATTTTTTAAAGGCATTGACATCATGACTCTCATTTAATGCCATCCATGGATGGCTCAATGTCCGAAAAGGGAAATGTTGTCCAAATGCGGGAGAAATTATACATAGTTTATTGCTTTTGGACAATTTATGGGATTGAATATTGAATATTGAATATTGAATATGTTGTACACAATTTTCAGACCTCTAGGATCCATAATGATATACAGAGTACAGAGTATAAACTAACAATGCTCCCTTTCTTCTGGATTGATAAGATACATATGGATCCAAAGTATAGCAAATTGTATACAGAAGAACTAGTAGACATGCATGTACTCTGTACATATATGTGGTATATATGTAGTATCATTCAAACGGTAAAACTGGATACCCAACCATCGGAAATCCTTCACCCGTCATATCCATATTAACTAGGGGGAGGTGAGTTAATAATTGGATCCGCAGTCTGGGCCCCAACAACTCCGAGACTTAGCTCGCCATTGTCTCTCTATCTGATACCTTGGAGTCGTTACCCTGTCACGCTAAGTCCCACGGACTTGTCTATGCTAATTATCTAGTTAGTTATCGATTATTCCACGCGATCGTCTTAGTCTGCACTGTGATCCGTGCCCTTTCCGCTCGGTATTAAAATTAAACGTACCTGCAGAATGATATGAAAATTCGATCGACACAATAGCGTCTGCCACGTACTTTTGATTAGGACTAGTTTGGTATTTTCGAGACTCGGGAATAAGCGGAGCGGAAGAGGCAAATATGATCGGTAAGATGAAGGCAAAATATAACTGTGTATATGGAGTGTTGTGGTTGCATCAAGTTGGTGGAGGTGTATGTATCCCCTTTTTATGAATATGTATGCGAGTATACTAGGTCTGTGCTGCCTTGCAGCTATACACCTCATATGAATGACACCTATCTCTATATACACTAGGGCTTAAACTGCACCTGTGTAGGCGTCATTTGATGACTGAAATTGTCTTTAAACCAATCTAACATTATTAAATCGTGATTAAATCGTGATTCTTTCTAGACCATAACTCCGCATAGATACCATGTTCAGGTTATAAGATGGTGTTTTATAAGCACTATGGTAATATAATATACTTTAACGGCATTCCAAGGTTGCTTTCTGTCACGATATATGAAATTTGTGAAATTAAGCAAGAATTAGTTAGTCCCTTAGTGGCTTTTCTGTCTCGCCCAAGTAGTTCATGCCAAGGGGAAGCTGACCTGAACTACTTTTGACACAAAGGTTCTATGATTCTCCAACACCTACATAGAGCAAAGTTAAACGACCAGATTCAAATTTAGAAGGTATTGGATATTATTAGCAAAGGCTTAGAATAGATCAGGCCATTGTCCATCCTTTCAATCTTCTGTCTAGGTCTGTTTCCTTCTTGCCTGCACCCCTTAGTTATCTAACCCCTTTGGATACAGATCTCTTTCATATACACCCCCCGTAGTGTTGGCTAGTTTCAAACAAGATGTCTAGGCAGAATCAAAATCTGATGCAGGTTCGACTTGCCAAAGACAGTTGTATATACCTATGGTTTTGGCAGGCAAAGTGGACCACGTGGCTGTGGTTTTTCATATAAACAGTCCCATCCATCGCAAAAGTAACGTAAAGGCACGCCATAAGTGAAGAATGTATGATCAATTTCAAACTTTTGGATTAAAAAAATCATCAAACATATAGAAACATCAATCGTGTCTTGGCAAGTCAAGCTCAAAGCCCTTGCGGCGATTCACGTGATCCCGTGACTCCCGCCTCGCTGCAAACCACCAGTGTCATCTCAAGACGTCCTCATCGACCTGGAGGCAATCGTCTGGTTTGCTCATCTTTGCTACGTCAATTTGACCCCACTGGTTTTTCTTCGACTCCCCCATCACTCGATCTCTTTTTACTTTTCCGATCACACCTTCTTTTGACCCTTCCGCCCAATCTCCGCCCTTAGGTACCGCTCCATTGCACAACCTAAAAGATACTCCCAGTGCCAAAGCCACCGACCTCAATCGTGGTTTGATATAGGTGCTTTTGCCTTAGGCCTCTATGTGGAAGAAGAGAAGAGACCGTCTCCGATCCTCTCTCCTCTCCTCGACCCAACTCGACTTAGCGCCGCCCACCAACCAACAGGTTTTCCACCAGGGAAACAAAACACGGTCTCGTCTGCCACGTTAAATGGCAGATGGTACCTACAGGTTCCAGCAGCCTGGGGCCGGGCAGTTCTACTTCCAAGCTCAAGCACAGCAGAACCCTCACCAGCGACACATCGTTCGAAACGGGACCAATTCTCCGACGGGTCGACTGAAATTCAACAACGACACCCCCTCCCCCTCTCGATCCCCTGCCCTCAACCAGGCTGCTGCTCTCAGCCCTTTTAACAACATGTACGGCCAAACTCACCAAGGTCAGCATGTCATGATGAATGGCGGTCAAGCCCACCAGCGGTTTGGCATGCCGATCCCCAAGTTCCAGTCGCAAACCCACCACTCCCATCACACGCAACAGCCGCACCATCATGGCCATCACACACAGGCGACCCACAACCTCACTCATCAACACAATTTCCCCGGCGGCGCACTGGCCACTACGACAGCTTCTCATTTCACATCGACGCATTTGCAGAACGGAGTACCGACCGCGGACGATGATCTTGATGAATCAATGAACGAGCATTGGCAGCAGCAGCTCCAGCTTGCGGCGGAATCGAGACAAGCCACTTCTCCTCACTACCATGCCCGCGTCATTGCGCAGCAAACGAAAGGAATCCAACTCATTTCCAGCAACACTGACACAGAGAATGGGGCGGATGGGCGCAACGGTGCATCTGCAGGAAAGCCAGCTAGCCGACAGGGTTGGAATGCGCTTGATTTTGGTGGCCAAGGATTGCGCGCTTTGACTACCTCGCTGTTCAACTATGCCTTCATTGAGAAACTGTACCTCAACTCTAATAAGTTGAAGGTGCTGCCCCCGGCTATTGGACAACTACGGAAGTTGAATCATCTGGATCTGTCAGGGAATGAGTTGGCGGAGCTGCCAGAAGAACTTGGCATGCTTTCAAACCTGAAGAAGCTTCTTCTTTTCGATAACAACATTCGCACCCTCCCTTACGAAATGGGATACCTTTACCGATTGGAAACATTGGGCATTGAGGGCAACCCCCTGAACGATGTCCTCAAATCTCAGATCATGAAGGACGGAACAAAGGCTCTCATTAAGTACCTGAAAGAAGAGATGCCAGGTGCGTTTTAACTGCTTCTTCCGCTCTCGAGCATATTTGCGTGATATTTGGTTTTGGCTAACTTGATCATTACAGTCCACCTACCTCCTCCTGACCGTGACTGGGTGATCCTGGATGATACTTCAACCTCGTCCAACAGTAATACGGAAAAGATCACCGTACTGTCGTACAACACCCTGTGTGACTCTTCTGCTACTCAATCGCATTACGGCTATGTGCCCTCGCGTGTCCTTTCCTGGGAATTCCGCCGCGAGCTTATTCTTAACGAATTACGATCTCACAACGCAGATATTGTCTGCCTTCAGGAGGTTGATCAGGGAAGTTACAACAATTTCTTCCGAGAGCAGCTTGCCTACAATGACTACAAGGGTGTTTACTGGCCACGTGGTCGTGCAATGGGCATGCAAGAGGAAGACGCCCGGATGGTCGATGGATGTGCCACATTCTTCAAGGGAAGCAAGTACATCCTATTGGACAAGCAATTGATCAACTTTGGTCAGACAGCCGTTCGTCGACCCGACGCTAAAGGTCAAGATGATATCTACAACCGACTGTGGCAGAAGGACCACATCGCTGTTGTGATCTTCTTGGAAAACCGGCAAACCGGTGCTCGCTTCATCAGTGTGAACGCTCATCTGTATTGGGATCCAGCCTTCAAGGACGTCAAGCTCATCCAGACTGCGATTCTGATGGAGGAAATTACCAAACTCTCGGATAACTACGCCAAATGGCCCGCCTGCACAGACAAGACCGCATTCCGCTTCTCAGAGGCTGAAAGTGGCTCAGAGAGCGCGCCCGTGGTGGAGCCAGCCCCGTCGATGGAGTACACCAGTGGTGATCAGATCCCTGTTCTCATGTGCGGTGATTTCAACTCCTCGCCAGGCTCTGCGGCTTACAACTTGATCTCCACTGGACGACTTCCCGAAGCCCATCCCGATCTGGAGAAGCGACTTTACGGAAACCTTAGCCGGGTTGGTATGACGCATCCCTTCAAGTTGAAGTCAGCCTACTCATCCATGGGAGAGCTGACCTTCACCAACTACACCTCCGACTTCACGGCCATTCTCGACTATGTTTGGTACTCTTCCAACACTCTTCATGTGTCGGCGTTGCTCGGCGAAGTGGATAAGGAATATCTGCGCCGCGTGCCTGGGTTCCCGAATTTCCACTTCCCCAGTGATCACGTTGCATTGCTTGCGGAGTTTACGGTAAAGGGAAAGAAGGGTAAGGTGGTAGAGGCAGACTTTGGGCCACAACGGCACTGATGACATGGAGCATTTGAAATCTTCGGAGATGGGGTGTTTTTCCAACCAGTTTCAGTTTCTTTCCTTCGTCCTTGTTATTTCGGAATCTTTTTTTGGGTGGTGGCTCTCTAGCCAGCCGTCTTATGGTGTTTCTTTACGTATTTCTTTTTCTTCTTGTGTTTTTCTTTTTCTTTCCTGCTTATGAACGTCCTTCTTCCGTTTCCTCTCGCTTATCCTCTGTATCCTCTTGATTTGCTAGCGAGGGTATCTGTTCCTCGAACGATGGATGGTCTTGTCTCGTGTCCGTTGGATGTAGTGAAACGGCGTGACCAGTCTCCATTTACTCCCTGGCATTCTCTCTTTCCTCCAACCCCTCTCTCTTTGTCCTCAACCTCACGCTCTACATCTCCTGTGTCTTCTTCCGTTTAAGTTTCCTGATTTATCTCGGTTTCATTTCACCTAATCTCTAACCTCATCTGAGACGGCTTCATGACGCTTAGGATCGGGGATTGGTGTTCGGGCGGAACAGGTGGTGAAGGGTATCTGATTTTTTGCCCGTGACGAGATTTGCTTTTCGTCGTTTTCTTTTTCTCAGGCGAAGGGAGTTTTGTCTGTTCCTTGTACGTGTTTATTGTGCCCTTCGTCCTATGCGAGGCTCAATCAGGAATAGAGCATGGCTTTGTTCATTTTCAGTCTTCGGTGTTCTTTTGTAGACAATCAGTAGAATTACTGGTAAATGTAGACCAAGATACCCTTGCCATGGAGTGAGTCTTGTGCATATGCTTGTTTATCGTGACACTGTAATGCACACATGGTTCCCCGGACTATCGCGTACCTTGTGTAGTAGGTATGTGCATATAGCACGTGGAATATGCCCGGGATTCCGAGAGGCCAATAAACATAACATCTGCAAAGGATGGTGTAACCCTTGGGAGAGCTAATAAGTCTGATGTTAGCTCTTACTCCCCTATACCCTGTTCTGCACGCACCTTTTATAGCGAATGGGAGACTTATAACTTAACGATGGAAGCGTGCCTTTGCATTTTATACTTCTAATAGGCGATTCCTGTTTTCTTTTTTTTTTTTTTTTTTTTTTTTTTTTTTTTTTTTTTCAGTCTGTTCTAAGACGACGGAAGGAGGAGAGTGATTCTATTCTATTATACATATCTTATAATACATTTAACCTGGAATGATCTCCAGCCGTGCCAACTACAAGGCTTGATAATTACACAAGTATATCTTAGCCCCCTCATAACACCCAATATAAAGTCCACTCCCCACAACCGCCGCCACACAGGTCAGAGTAGATCCCCGAAACAACCCAGCCACCCCTTCCTTCCGCATCACATCTCTAGCAATAGCAAATGCCCCGGCACGGGATGGTAAGCCAGGTTTCCCCTTGAGACTCGACCGGGTACTGCCCGTCTGTTCACCAACCGCAAGCCTCATCCTCGTCTTGACCACATGGATAGGAACAAAGAACCAAGAAGCACAACCCCCGGCAACACCAGCACCCAAAACAGTGGCTTCAAGCTGCTGTCTAATATCATTTTTCTCCGTCTTCCACCGCTCAAGCAAACCCTCCTTAAACATCTCATACAAACAAAACGTAAGACACATACTCGGTAATTGACTCGCGACTAACGCACCATACCCAGCCCACAGGCTAGAAGGATATTTCCGAAACTGACGCAGCATCTCCATCGTCGGAGACGGACCCCGTTTGGCATCAACTGGCCGCTGGTAAACCTGGGCATTCTGCTTCAATACCTCAGCCGGGTTGTGGATAGCGCAAGCCAGCAGTTCAGCGACAGCACTGCTAGCAACATGCATCAGCGGCCGCGGGACGTCGAGCATATATCCAGCGGACTGTGCATTGTCGAACGCTGTCTTTGAGGCTTCGTAAGCTGTGAAGAAAGCCGCTGATGAAAGTGTGCCTGCGACAAAGGTTGGTCCGAAACCTTGGTACAGCCCGTTGAAGAGAGTGCGGCTGAGTGTGCCATTTAGGTGCTTGTAGACGCTGCTGTACATTGGGGATTGCATGCGTGTTATTACTGTGTCCATTGGGTGCATGGCGCCTTCGCTGGCTAGCGCGGCGATTATTGAGGCCTGGTTGGTTAGATGGGGGTTTGGAGTAGGAGTGGGGTGGGTGGACTTACTGTTGTTATTTCTAAGCCATTGAATGTGGACATTTTGTTCTAAATCTTTTCCTTAAAGGCACCGGAAGGGATAGTTGTGGCTAAATGTATAAAAATCACCAGGGCTGACGTCGGGGTCCGCGGAACCCGACCTCCTGTGTTCAGAAATTTTCGTCTCCGAGCTTGTCCGATCTGGTTAAATTAGATGTTATTTTGAATTTTATATTGCTAGGAGGTTAAATACTTATTATTGATATATTATATTAAATTGGTTAGATTCAAACAATCGTAGGTTAAGGTTAGGTCTTCTACAGTAAGTATATATCCTATTAGTAGTATCCACTATGTAGATATAGAAAAAATCCTCCGTACAGTTTATTCTTTCTACAGCCTTCTAATATATCTAAAAAGAATCTTTCCTTACCTTACGCAACAGAGAGATTTTCCCAGTGCACTCCTAGCTCTATAGCAGTCCTACTGGCCTTCTCTCTAACAAGTTATAAGCACCTTGCTGTTGAAGACTCTACATAACTGTATACTTTAACGATCTCCGGTTCTTAGGCGGTTGAGCTTTGCGGAAGCCCACCAATGATGCTTTCGTGTAAAAGATTTTTGACCTAACGGGTAAAGTTATTTGTCTAGTTGATTGTAGTTGATACGGTAGTAGGTGGTGGTCGAGGGATAGGCTTGGCTGTGGCTACTATATATGCTGAAGCTGGCGCGTATAACCCCGTTTATCTTTTCCTCTATCAAAATCAAACAGTCTCCCATCTCTCGCTTATATCGCAATTCTCTATCATATAACGATGACCGCTCCTAAGACGGCGGAAGTGCTCGCTGTTAAATATCAAACACAAGCCTTGTCACTATGTTCGAAGAAATCTCGGCGGCTATAAGGTCTAGAAAGACTTCGGTGAACTAGCTATGCTTATCGCTAATGCGGGAATTTGCTTCGAGTGTATAGGAGAGGAGTATACCTCGGAGGAGTTCTAGGAGATCATAGAAGGTCAATCTCAATAGTAATTTCCATACCGCGCAGGTTCGTGTCAGCGGCCTCGGGGGGTGACCGCGAGACGAGGACTCGGCAGTAGGCTTGCTTCCGCGACCCAGATTGGCCGATTTGTCGGAATGGTGTATATTTTCATGGATGTTTCACCCTCACCTTTCGCAGTAATTGAATACGGAAATACCGAGAAATTGAAGAGTGACCGTAGTCGGAAGAATAGAGAAAAGGGGGTAAAATTCTAGTTCACACCCGACCAAGTCGGCACCGCTCCTCTAATCAAATACTATAGCAGCCTTAATGGCTGAGCTTATTTTTCATTGCATCAAGGCATACCTGCCACTCCTTCAGCTTGAATGTCTTGTTAACAATGCCATCAACTTTAATGCGCTTCCTATCTGCTTAGTGAATTTACCATCAGCAATCGGCAATGGTAGAAATAGTTGGACACTTACCAAGATAATCCATACCAGTAGGGAAATTATATTATGGGTTTAACTACAGCCCTGCTAGGTCATGTAACTTCTTCTCTGAGACGAGCCCATGTGGAGAGGACAATAAGGTCACCGAGATTTATTAGACCATATTAGAAGACCAGAATTGGATTGCTGAACGATGATTAACCTCCAATCCTTTCCATTTTGGTATGAAGGCGACCGTGACGGGGGACTAAGAGTTCAGAAATAAGTGTTATGCATGCTGATGTTGCCACCGTCTCGGGGATATATTGGTCTTCGGCTAAGGGAGGGTGACCTCGAATATATTTTTACTCTGATGATCACAACATTATAGCATTTATAGGGTCACCCCTGATCTATTATCCCCGCAATCCCCCGCAACCCCCATATTCGCAAAACCCCGGAATTGACAACTTAACGAGGTTCCATATTAGCTTCTTCGGAATGCTACCGAGAAATTAATCGCGTCATAGGCTCCCGTCTCGGAGGCAGCCAGTCTCGTGGAGTGAGAATGGAATAAACTAAAGCTCGACCCCGGACTTTAGTTTGGCTCCACAGGATAGATGTGGATATAAATATGAGGAATATAAATATATAGCAGCGGTGGTGTCCGAGTCAAGTGGATTATCGGAAGCTTTAACG
Source organism: Penicillium thymicola (assembly GCA_030142185.1). Classification (NCBI taxonomy): domain Eukaryota; kingdom Fungi; phylum Ascomycota; class Eurotiomycetes; order Eurotiales; family Aspergillaceae; genus Penicillium; species Penicillium thymicola. The sequence continues at coordinate 29,369 of LACB01000157.1, forward strand.
TTACCCTGTGCTCAAAATGTTGAGGTCCGAAAAGCCGTATTTTGGTCTCCGAGGAGGATGGCTCACTTTCTGGATCACACTAGCCTGTGGTGCTGACATGACCCTTTATGGATACGACCAAGTTTGTCAAACTTCACAAGTTCTCAGATACGCAGGACTAACACGGTTGCCTAGGGGGTTTTCAGTGGAGTCATCATCTCCCGTGACTTCCTTCGACTGCATAATCTCGAAGGACCTACCAATATAACAATCCTGGGGACTGTGGCCGCCATTTACGATGTAGGTTGCTGTCTCGGTTCCCTCCTTGCCTACCGGCTCGGAGAACAGCTTGGACGCAAAAACACCGTGCTGGTGGGTACGATCATCATGTCCATTGGTGCCCTTCTGCAAGCATCCTCCTATAGCCTGGGTCAAATGATAACGGGTCGAATCATCACCGGGATTGGCAATGGTATGTCCAAGTACCATGGAGCTTTGAGTTATATAAGGGCTAATTATTTTTCCAGGGCTCAATACCTCAACAGCACCAGTTTGGCAGGTGGAAACATCAAAGGTCGAGTGGCGAGGAAAATTGGTCATCCTTGAAAACTGTCTCGTACTCGTCGGCTTTTCTCTTGCCAATTGGCTAAACTACGGTCTCTCGTTTGCCACTGGCCCAGTATCATGGCGCTTCCCCTTGTCTTTCCAACTCATCTTTAACATCATATTGTTCTGCACCGTTCCATGGCTTCCGGAATCTCCAAGGTATATATATAAACATGTCTTCTTTGGCTGGACACTTCCACTAATCGCTTTATAGATGGCTCATTGCCCACGACCGTTCAAACGAAGCTGTTCAGATTATTTCGGACATCGAAGACAAGGATATTAACGATGCCTTTGTTCAACTTCAAATGAGCGAGATACAATATAGCGTGGAGTACGAGCGAGCCAATAGTGTCAGCTTCAGCGATATTTTACGTGGGCGAGCCCATGAAAAATCAGGCACAAAAACAGTCCGTCGCCTTGTCCTAGGCATGGGAGCCCAAGCGATGCAACAGTTTACCGGAATTAATGTGACGTCTTATTATCTGCCAACTGTGCTAACCAAGTCCGTCGGATTGAGTGAAACGTTAGCAAGGCTGCTCACAGCTTGCAATAGCGTTCAGTACCTTTGCTTCTCTATGATCGGCATTCCGAATGTCGAGCGATGGGGTCGACGTATGCTTATGATATTCGGCGCTACGGGGATGTGTTTCTGCTACGTATTTATCACGGCTCTTATCCGGTACAATGAGATGCCAGAATACCCACATCGCCACGATGTGGCGTCAGCATCAGTGGCCTTCTTTTTCTTGTACTACGTCTTCTTTGGAATTGGTATGCAGGGCGTGCCGTGGTGTAAGTTCAAGATCCTGACCTCCCTCCTCCCGCCTGTGAATCTTTTGCGCCAACTGACTCTATAGTGTATCCCACTGAGATCAACTCGCTCACAATGCGGACAAAAGGAGCTGCCCTGGGAGCTGCCACAAATTGGATCTTTAATTTCATGGTTGTTGAAATTACACCCATCGGCATACAAAACCTTGGCTGGCGATTTTATATCATTTGGATCGTGCTGAACGCGGTGATGGTACCTACCGTTTACCTCTTCTACCCGGAGACAGCCGGTCGCTCTTTGGAGGACATTGACGACTACTATCGCGGCAATCCTCCCCTTCTGGTATGCCTTGATAAAGAGGCCATATCTAGCAAGCGCCCTGAGAAATATCAAGCACGCGATGAACACATCATGCATGCTAAAGAAGGTGAGACGGCAAGGCACCTGGAAAGTGTGGAAGATACCGAAGCGTGATTTGAGAACATCTGGATTTCGGAGACCCTAACGATCATCGTATCAAAGCTCCTATTGAAGAAGATATGACTTCAATTCTGCAAGGTTTTAAATTAGTGCCCACTGATCGACTGTATGCAGCCGCCCAGTGCATTTGCATTTGCAATTGCCTATAACGACGGGTTGTTAAGTCCCGCGGTCTATATTTATATTCATTTCTCATCAAATGGGAAATCTTCTGTACAAATCCTGAATTAAGCATTGTAGCCAATATATCAATCGCTCTTAAGAAGGTATATCCATGATCTGAACAGATATACTAAAAGAGCATAAGTAAACCGCTGAACGTTCCACGCGGTGCCACGTGGAAAGCCTCTTTGCGGGTATTCACGTAGTTTGAAGAACATGCTTGTCCCACAAGGCGATTAATTCTCATGCGGCAGGGAACGGAGGAAAGGGGCGTACAAAGTCTGTATACACGAAGGCTGTGCTGCATGTGGGAAGAATGAGGGGAAACTGTCTTCTAATACATCTAAGTAGACATCTAAAAAGACATGACAAGGCCGCATAAGCGGCCAACTATTCTTGTTTCGATATAAACACCCTAACTAACCACTCAAACTAGCTTTTTGGATTAGGTGCCCCTATCTGTTTCTAGACCCCTGCTGGTGCTTTCCGTCGTTTAATCATCCAGAGGAAAAGGAAAGCCACACTAGCACAAATGTAAGAGACGCCACAGAATATTTGGGCGTTTCGATATGGTTGGTAGGACCCTAGACGGCGTAGTTTGAGTGCTATAACTTCGGAGACTATGATTTCATATCAGCCCAAGATCTCCGGGTCCGCATATGTGAGGTCCCTACATGTTGTAGGAAGCACAATAAAAGACCAAGACAAAGAGAGGAGAGATTGGAGCTGCTCCAACCCAGCGACCTCAACACACAAGGGTCCCACGGTCTAGTAGGAAGTTCAGCGACCACGTAGAATCAATATAGACTGCATCAACTTACAACCCAAAAGACCCCGAGAATAGCCCCACTAATGAAAGCGAAGAGAACAAGGACGCCATATGATGCCGAGGGAAGCCAAATGGCAAAGCAAGTAGCGCCACAAAAGCAAGTCAAGAGGCCGGCGACCTCAATCCTGCCAAAACGATCGCTGGCAACACCGATCAGTGGCCGACCAACAGCAGTCCCCAAGTTTAGGATCGCGTTGACAACTGTAGCTTGGCTGTCAGAGAGTCCAATGGAGCGTGCATAATCCGGAAGCGAAAACAGCAAACAAATATAGCCAAGCATACTAAGAAAAGCCCATGATAGCAATAGAAGCACGTCTAAACGACGCAAGAGTTTCACGTCGAATCCCCGCTGGGACGGCTGTATAGCTTCATTGCGATTTCGGATTAGTAAAATGGCGATGATCAGTACTGAGCAGCTGATAATAGCTGTCAATCGTAGAGCCCAAGCAAGAGATATCTTCTGAATAATTGAACCATCCATAAACGAAAAAATCAACCCACCAATACCTGACCCGGCCGCGCTGATCCCGTTGGCAAGACTTCTTTTCTTATCGAACCACTGAGAGAGAACGGGAAGGCTTGGTATGTAGATAAATCCAACTCCAAATCCAATCAAAGCTCCCTGTGACAGATAGAGCTGCCAGACTCTTTGTGAAAAGGACGCAGAAACATATCCCGATGCTAAAAACCCCAGACCAAGGAACATCGGTAACTTGGTGCCGTACTTGCGAGCGATGACTGTAACAACAGGGGCTACCAACATTGCCATGGAGAAATTTAAACCCCCAATTAGTGCAAAGTCCATGGGAGTAGCCTCAGGGAACATGTTGTTCGAGAGATAGTGTGCCAAGTACACACCGTATGACTGTTAAAACATGAGCTGAGTTGCCGTTGACACGATTGATGGAGAGACAACGCACAGAGACTGCACCCCACGTGAAGCAGTTTATGGAAAAGCACGCAGCCACGCATATCCAGCCATAACCGCCATCTGGCGGCAGAGAAGTGTTGGAAGAAAGCGACATTGTATAGTATCAACATGAAACTGCGGGGAACAAAGTCTCCGTGTGGGGATTCCCTCGGTTATCAAATATGCTTTGACTCCCAATAGCCTATACATGTATACGGAGGGAGGCGAGAGATATTTAAAACAGAGGTTAGAGATTATCCCAAATGCATGGCTACGAGTCTCGACTTGCCGAATGTGGTATGTCACTGTTCCTTGGCATCGCTATTTACACACGAATGATCGACAAGAACTCGAACACGACTTGATAACAATGACAAATATACTAGTAGTTTCGATGAACTTGGACATATGTGAAAATCAACGTTTATATGTATACTAAACTTAAGAAGGCGGTAAAAAGCATACTTTGTGCAGAGCACTGTTCTATATATAGCCAGGGAAGGCATTCTCTATATTATTCTATGTCTTTCAACTGGATCTATGTCTTTCAACTGGATTTCGCGGCAAGCATCTTTGCCTCCTTTACCTTTCTTTCCTCGCGTTCACTAAAACGGTCACCAAAAAGACCGATGTGGGGCCGCATCAGAACCGTATATTTGACAAACTCCTCCATGCAATCCACCAGACGATCTCTGTTACCGCTAGGCATGAGTCGCTGATCTCCCGGTTGACCTTCGTCGGGGAACTGTGTATATGCCTTGGGGATCGAAGACTGATTCGGGATCGTAAACATACGCATCCACCGACCAAGGATACGCAAAGAGTTAACCGCATTGAACGATTGGGATCCACCGCACACTTGGGCAATGGCCAGAGTTCGGCCTTGGGTGGGACGGACACTTCCAGTAGACAGAGGAATCCAATCGATCTGATTTTTGAACACAGCGGTCTAACATTGCGGGAAATCATAAGTAAATAATACGTTAAACGTTAAATTATGGCGAGAGATTACTCACTAGATTGCCGTGCTGTTCCGGCGAAACCCAGACATGTCCATCGCTCCACACGCTGAGTTCTCTGAGCTCCTGTACTTTCGGATGGGCGATATCACTCTCGTTCTTCATAGGAAGACCTTCGGGGTTAAAGACGCGCACGTCACAGCCGAGTCGGAAAAGGATACGGGAAGCTTCCAATGCCACCAGTCGGGAATATGATCTTTTGCGAAGACTGCCATAGAGTACCAGAACTTTCAGCCTCTCGTTTGTAGCCCGTAGGTTTTGTTCTGCCATGTCCGCTGCGGTGGTCAAGTCTAAGTTGTTGACCCAGTCCTCAGTTGCATTGTTGTCAAGGATGAATGGTCGATACTTCTGGCGGATATCTGGGTTATCTTCGCTCGGGGTCAATGCCAGAGAGCGATATGAGACATCGGGTTGGGTGGTTTCAACTGTTTGGGAAACGGTGGAGGACATCCTTTTTGTATATTTGGGGCGCAGCAGAGATTGTGAGATTGCTGGCCTAAGTGTCGAGGGCACTCTTTGTATAAAGTAATATAGCATAGATTCCAAGGTTAAAAGGTAACCAAAAAAAAGACAGTGAAGAGATTGACAAGTGATTTTGGGGTGATATAGTAGCCTTGACAGTATGTCACTGGCAAAACATGATTGGACAAAACACAGTCTGGTAAGAACCAATCAAATCCTAGGACGTGGGCCCAAAGACCCGTGGATCCTTGGAGGCTCTTGCCATTGAAATTCGACCTTCGGGTTCTTCCCGAGTATAGGGATTCCGGGGGCAGTGCGATCATGGACTTAATACAATACAATGGAAATGGGAAATGGAAATGGGAAATGAATCAAAAGAAAAGGGGAAAGAGGGACACAGTCGACCAAGGTTGCTGCCAATTTTTACCAGACAAAAGGGGTGCAGAATCTATAACTAACTAGCTGACTTCTACGTAGTATATGGGACCTGCTTGATATTTCTGGGATTGTATCAATTCCATCTTATTTTTATCTTACTGTTGTATAATAATTGTGTTAGGATATGGTTTAGTATAAAAGTTGGGACTTGGCGGATCTAAATCACGTTAGTATGGACTGTTGTACTAACGTACTCCGTATCTTGGCTTGACATTCCTGCCGAGGTCCCGTGTCCTATCCATATTAAAACGTCCACTCTATCTCTTTTCTAACCACCTCTCAAGCTCCTGTACAAGCTCCAACAGCCGAAATGAGCACAGAAGAAAGCGTACATACTCTCCCTGACGGCCTTGAGCTGTATGCCAAGACATGGAAGGTATGTTTGAATTTGCAACAGGGCTTTGATCCCTCTCTGAATAAGCTGAGATGGACACCAGCCCCAACATATTGATTTCCAAACCTAACAAAGCGATCTACTCTATAGACTAGCGGGTCTCCACTTGCTGTTTTGGCCTTCATCCATGGCTTCAGTGACCATTGTGAGTTCATTATGTCTACGAGCAAAATAAGCCAAGATAGTCCATGTCCATAAGACAGAATACTGACATAAACCCTTGCTAGGCAATGCCTACCATGATCTGTTTCCAACACTAGTGTCGGCAGGTGTTGAGGTCAGATCTTTTGATCAGCGGTAAGTGTTAGCCCACCAAGGTCAACCCCTATGCTAGTATATCAATATAAATACCCGCAAAGAAACCAACTTGTTTCAAAATAAACAACCCTCCTAACTAACAACCCAAAATCAGAGGCTGGGGCCGCAGCGTCAAGCAATCCCGCGACCGCGGTAACACAGGCCCAACTTCGCAAGTTCTCTCAGACATCCACTCCTTCTTGCAAAGCCTACCGTCCCGCCCCGACGTGCCCCTCTTCCTAATGGGCCACAGCATGGGCGGCGGCCAAGTCCTCAACTACATCTTCCACCCAGAGTCACCCTACAACGGAGACAAATCCACCCGGCCCAAGTTCGCCGGCGTGCTTCTGTACTCCCCTCTAATCGCCATAGATCCATCCTCCCGCCCCTCAAAACTGATAGTCGCAGCGGGGCGACTTGTCGCAAAGTTGATCCCCCATAAGCAGCGGTATTCCCCGCTTGATGCGAATCTGCTGTCCCGTAACAAGGACGTGGTCAAGGAGTTCGCGGCTGATACGCTGTGCCATGATACGGGTACTTTTGAGGGGTTGGCTGGCATGTTGGATCGGGGGATTTGGTTGGAAGGGATGTTTGCGGCTGGGGATGGGACTTGGGCGAAGAGTGAGCTGCCGTTTTGGTTTGGACATGGTGATGGGGATCTCATTACTAGTTATCCTGCGACCAAGGACTTTGTTAAGGCGTTGACCGAGAAGGGTGGGGATGTGAAGTTTTGTTCTTATGAGGGGGCTTATCATAAGTTGCATGATGAGTTGCCTGAGACGACGGAGATGTTCTTCGCAGACGTGAAGGCTTGGGTTTTGGCTAAGCTGCCTGAGACGAAACGGGAGGTGGTTCAGGATGAGGTAGAGCGCGTTGAGGGTGAAGGTGGCGTCGACACTGCCGTTCACGAGGACGTGGAGACCGAGGGTAAAGCGAAGCTGTGAAGCGATCGTTTTCCGTTCTGACATGTGTTCAAGCATATCGTTAATATTATTCTCATAATTCTCTATATGGTACAAATGGGTTCAGTCTATATCAGACATGCAATAGAATACAGGTAGTTATATAGTACAAGATTTATATGCTTGGGACAGCTGGACCGAGAACTTAACAGTCTTCGATCCGCCGCCAGACCGCCACGAAACCACCGCCCTGGATACGCAGTCCGACCTTGGGCCGGCAGACCAAGACGGACTCTCCTTCCTTGGGAGGCTCCTCTGTGGTGGACACCTCAGATGCAGCATCAGAGGCGGTGGACTGCTCCTCGGCCTCGGCAGGAGTGGAAATCTCAGCAACTGAAGGGGTAGCCCAGGATGCTGGGTCGGCGCCCGACTTTTTAGTCGCAAAACGCACATCCCATGTGCGGCCACCACTGATTCCAGAGCCAAGCTCGATCACCTTCTCCTGAACGAGGGGAAGTCGCTCGTCCCGGATCAGTTGCAGGCACTCGCCAATCTGCGTGATACTAGGCATGAACACCACCAGGAGGCCATCACGCTTCAACATCGGGGTAACATGCGGGATCCTCAAGTTTGAGGAAGGCATGTCCAGAATTACGTGTGAAAGGAATGGGTCGACAGGGTTTCCCCCAGTCAGTGAAGCCAAGCCAGTCTTTTTCCGCAGCTGCTTCTGCTGGGCAATCCAGTTCTCGACAGGGCCCACATAGAAATCGGTGTTACCTGCATAGATTCCACGGCGGAATCCCCGGATATTTTTCTCGGCCAGCGCAGAGAACTTCGGCGATACATCGACTGTGTGAATTACGCCGTTGCGCTGCGCTCGCCATGTATCCCATTCCTCTTGTGCTGGATCCGCAACTGGCTCGGCGGATTTCTCTCCTGTTTGCTCCGTATCCATTTCGCTAGGCCTGGTAACTCGGCCTTCTAGGTATGTGATCTGGGATCGCGATGGACGGCGCGGAGGAGTAGTATTGGCTGCGTGAATGGCACGCGCCAGGTGTAGTGTCAAGGATCCATGGCCTGTCCCGGACTCGAGGATTTCCATGGTGGGTTGTATTTCGCCCGCGGCGGGAGTGTTGACATGAATATCGAGAAGGGAAGCAATTAAATTGGCATCCTGTGGATAGATCTACTGGGATAGCGTCAGTCCAATGTATCTCCGTGTTTGATCCGTAGGAGCGATGCATACCGGCGTGACCAAGCGAGGGGTCAGGGCGACATATTCTTCCAATGTTGGGAGACTGACTCGAAGATTCAGGCCTGAATATAATGGAAGTTAGTGACAAGCCCAGGGAGTACCGAAAAGTGGGTGTTATTGACCTTTGCGAGACTGTACGGTATCCCAGACCCGTTTCCCAATGATACTGTCATGTTCCACTGCTCCGCGAGGAGTTTGGAGCTTTTCACCTCGCTTCAATGCTTTTGACAATGAGGGCTGTTTGCCGTGTACAATGACTCGGTCTCCCTCTGCGAATTTCGTTAGCGCGATGTTGGGAAGAGGCGTTGCAACACAATTACCTTTTATAATGGAAAAATTGGTATCAATGCTTCGAGAGCGCAAAATTCCTGGTGGCGGAGTCACGCCAAAGACGCGCTGCAGGGCCTGGCGCACACGAGACATGATATAGAGCAATATAAAGTAGTCCAGTGGCCCTGGAATAAACAGAAAAGGGAAAATCTGGCGGATCGAGACTAGCCCGCTGCGGTACCGCCCCGACCCACCCCCAGTCACCGAATCGAGGGGCACATCTTTAATCTCGGCACTTGCTTTTCTTCATTCTCTGGATTGTACATACTGCTATATATAGTGATCATGGGTTCCAACGCTCTCCCATACATCGAGACTAAGCCTAAGCTCATCTTCTTCACCGACTTTGATGGGACCATTACAGTCGACGACAGTAGGTGATTCCCCACGAGGTGCCAGTACTTGAATGCTGACTGGAATCGCAGGCAATGACTTCATGGTATGTCACAGCGCTACCCTTCCTTAGGTCTTCACTAACACCACTCAGATCGATAACCTTGGTTTCGGCCTGGAAAAGCGCCTTGCATTGGGCAACCGGGTCCTTGACGAGACTCTGAGCTTCCGGTGAGTGTTAAAGACGCTGTCGATTCTACAAGCAAGCCCTAACGGGCCTTTCTTCCTTATAGGGATGCCTTCCGCGAGATGCTTGAAAGCATCAAGACCCCATACGACGAATGCATCGAGATCCTGTTAAAGAGCATGAAGCTGGACCCGTACTTTGAGGAATTCTACTACTGGGCCAAGGATAACAATGTTCCCATCGTCATTTTGTCATCTGGCATGCGGCCCATTATCAGCGCTTTGTTGGAGAAGTTCCTCGGTCACAAGCCAGCCAGCCACCTCACCATCATTTCCAACGAGCCTGTGAGCCGGGATGGAAAGGACATCAACAGCGAGGGTGGTTGGCAGATTGAGTACCGTGATGGCAGGTGAGCAACTGTCAATCCGATCATCATTCCTCAGCCTCACTGACAAACAATCACCAGCCATTTCGGGCATGACAAGTCCCTAGAGATCAAACCTTATGCCGCATTGCCCAACGGAGAGCGCCCGATTCTTCTATACGCCGGAGACGGTGTTTCTGATTTGTCTGCAGCTGCTGAAACTGATCTTCTGTTCGCCAAGCAAGGCAAAGGTATTCATCCGCCCGAACCGTCTTGAACCCGGACTCTGGAACACTGAGCTAACGCTGTTGCAGATCTGGTGACCTACTGCCAGCGCAAGGGAATGCCCTACACGACTTTCGAGAATTGGTCCACTATCCTCTCGACTACCAAAGACATCTTGAACGGCAAGGTGTCAGCGGGTGAGGTGGCTGCCAAGGCTTCGCTCGGCCTGTAGAATGGGGTTAGACGGGTATAGACTTGCATGTAGACGGACAGGAATATTAACGACGGACATAAATTCCACATAAATTTAAACAAGGATACCGAGAATGTCAGTGAAAAAAGTAAGAATAGCCAAGTCAATGAATCACCAACATACAAACACCAAACATCGGGAGAAGCCTAGACCAACCTTTCAGGAGTCACCGCCTTCAGGGTCCAAGCGTCGAGGGTGAACTGCGAACTTCAATCCTCCAAGCAAATTAAACCTGTCCTTTATATCCTAGAGTTGACCGATCTTGGTCCTCTCCTTTGCCCTATACCCCTGCACTTCGTGGGCATCATGCGACAGGGCATCTCGCTTTTCTTCAAGTCCTTGCCAGGGTGATATCTGTCTCATCATGGCTCGCCGGCTAGTACGACATTATTTTTACTCCCTGTGAAGCCGTTTACTAACACCTAATTTGTGTAGGTCCGAGCGAGTGTACAGCTCGGTTTATTCGCAGCATTCATTCTCCTCGTCATCGTCATTCTCGACAATCGATTTAGTGTCCTTCCCTCTTCAATCCATGGCCATCTTCCGTCGCATTATTCCGGCTACGTGATCACAGACGTGACCGTCACAACATGTTCCTCTCTCAATCCATTCTCGAGCTGCAAACTAGACCCAGAAACCTGGTACCGCGTCGACAAGGACCTCTACCTACGCTCGGGCTGGACCTCGAGTGCCTACGTTCAATTCAGGAGGAAAAAGGAGGAGGAATTGGGCCCTGATGACAAGGTGGTCATCGACTTGAAAATCAGTCGTCTCACTCCCCCGTCTGACTTTGTGGGAAAGACCGAAATCGAAGCGTGGGAACCCCGACCGGGAGCCATTTGGCTCAAGCGCTCGTCCTCCCGCCATGCTAGCGACTCCGAAAATGCCGTGACCTACATTGACGTCCTTTACGGAGCGGATGCCGTCGATCCTCGTCCCAACTGGGAAGTAAAAGATACGCCGATTCTCCTGGATAGTCGCACGGAAGAATTGGAGACTCGCCTTAGTATTCGAAGAGGACACCCGCAGGCCAAACCCAAGAAACCCGTTCCCAGAATCAACGAGAACGGAAAATTCAAGGTTATGCAGTTGGCAGATCTCCACATGAGCACCGGTCTCGGCCACTGTCGTGACCCTGTTCCTGCGGAAGTGGCTGGCCAGAAGTGTGAAGCCGATCCCCGAACGTTGGAATTCGTCGAACGACTTCTCGACGAAGAGAAGCCGGACATGGTGGTCTTCTCTGGTGACCAGGTCAACGGAGAGACCGCCCCAGATGCACAAAGTGCTCTGTACAAGTCTGTAAAACTTTTGGTTGATCGCAAGATTCCTTACGCAGCCATCTTTGGAAACCACGATGACGAGGGTGACCTCAACCGAGAACAGCTCATGACCATATATGAAGACCTCCCTTACTCTCTTGCAGCTGCCGGCCCCGAAGATATTGACGGGGTCGGAAACTATGTTGTCGAAGTCCTCGATTGGGGTAAAAGCACACACTCTGCCTTAACCCTCTATTTCCTTGACACACATTCCTACTCCCCCGACGAGCGTCAGTTCCGCGGCTACGATTGGATTAAGCCGAGCCAAACGCGGTGGTTTAAGAACACCGCTCAAAGCCTGAGAAGGAAACACCTGGAATATAACCATATCCACATGAACGTGGCATTCATCCACATTCCACTCCCTGAGTATCGCGCACAAGGAAAGTACTTTAAGGGTGCATGGATGGAGCCTCCCACTGCGCCAGGGTTCAACTCTAGGTTCAAGGACGCTCTCGAAGAAGAGGGCGTCTTGTTTGTTAGTTGTGGACAGTAAGTCTCATGCTTTTCAAGGTTCCTTTGTGTCGTTCCGAAGACTAACTGTTCTCTAGTGATCATGTCAATGACTATTGCATGCTCGATGAAGACGGAAATTCGAAGCCCTCTCTGTGGATGTGCTACAGCGGCGGTGTCGGACTGGGCGGATACGGTGGCTACGATGACTTCGTCCGAAGAGTTCGTTTCTTCGACTTTGACAGAGGCCCAGGTCGTGTATCAACATACAAGCGTCTAGAATCGGGTCAAACCGAATCCAAAATCGATGAGATGATGATCGTGGACGGCGGTGCTGTCAGAGGCCCAGATGGAACATCCTAACGAAGTCTACCTTCTCTCAACCACCCCCACCCCCCTCCTTCCTATTCTCATTTCCTTCCTCTTCCCCATCGTGTATCGAGATGTCAGTGTGTCTGCACCTGCACTGCCCCTGTTCTCACATACTGTCATTTCCGTTCTTGTCGGCGGCCTTTCTCTTATTTTCCTGTACATATATCTTTTTGCCCCTTGCCTGCATCAGGTCGGCGTCTGCGGGGAGTCTTATCTTTTTCTGAAATATCGAAGCCATTTCTCCCAATCTCATCCTGCTCCAATTCTCGTAGGTGTGGACTGTAACGTTGACTAAATTTCATTCATCGACGAACAAACACTACAATTAATCCCATCTGAATATGTATCTTACATCACTCCCAATCTGACTCCATCCTTACCACCATTTCTCAAAGAAAACTCGCTGTTCCCCGCCATCCCCTAGGATTTCAGCCAACCTCTCCACGGTGGAATCAGTCATACCAGGCGGTCCACAAACATAGCATACTGTACCCCGAGAATCCAACTCGCCATGTGTACCCACAGCTGCAGAGCGCAGATCACGATCGGATATCCTCTCTCGGTGAATCTTGAGATCCGAAGGAGACCCAGATGAGAGCAGATCAGGCGATGAGGTCAAGTCCGTAAGGAAAAGGTCCAGCGAGATGCGGAGCCGATGCGAACTCTCTTGAGATCGGACTATCTGGCGCAGACGAGGGAGAAACAGGATCTGGTCTAGTACTGCGTCTGCCGAAGCTCTTTCCCGATCTTGCGGCAGGCGGCTGGAGTATAGGATGTGGATAGTTGTTGGCTTAGGTGTGTGGGGTTCGTTATTATTTAGGTGGGAGAGCATGGATATCAGAGGGCTGAGAATGTGTTAGTATTTCCTCATGAGGGATTGAAACAAGTGAGGCACTGGTTTGTGCTTGTGCGCATTTGTATAACCCGGAGATATCGGATGATGTTTTGGGGGTGTCACTTACTTGATGCCAACACCACCCGCAACGAAGACCACATTCTTAACATCATTAACATCGACTCCAGTGGGAGGCCAGACAAAGCTTCCGCCAACTCGGATGTTCAGCTCTTTTCCTAGAATCTCTTCTTTTGGTCTCCATAGCCATGCGGCGGATGGGTTACCTGGCGAGTCTTGTACAGCCAGTTCCACATATGGTGGTCGCCCTTGAGAGTCTGAAGACGGTTCTAGTGCCTCGCCAGCTAATGAGTCTATAGAAGCCTCTGGCGATGGTAGTACTTGCGCATCTGCCGGGGTAGAGGTGATAGTGAAACCACCCGCTTGGGCTATGGAGGGAATATGGACATCAAGCCATTGGCCCGGGAGGAAGCTGAATGGCTGTTGATTGTTATCCTATTAAATGCGTCAGTGGCGTCTCTTGGGTGAAAGTGTGTGATAGTAAATGCCTAGGAGTGATTGGAACTATTGGCGGTGCGGGGCACATATATCCAACGGCGCGGGGAGAACAACCAGCCCTGGGCGTGACAGCCGGGCTTGGTGTACAAGATACGGGATATAGGGACAAATATAAAGAGGCAACAGACGAGAAATGAAAAGAAACCCATACATTATTCTCCTGGGGAGGCAGAGCGAACTGTAGTAGCCGAACAGAGGGGTTGACCTGTTCAATGTGCGATAGTCGTACTGGATGTAGTCTATTCTGCCGGGGCTCTGCAGCTGTGCGCAGCTCATGGGGAATTGAATCGTCTCTTTGAGAAGTCATTTCGCCTGTGGCTCTTGAGATGGAGCGCAATCCAAGTTGACTAGGCCGGATGATGCGGAGTGGAATGGTTGAGCGAAGAGCAAGTGGACACAGGAACTGGAACGACTTCATCAAGATATATCCAGTATTTATCAAGTTACAAGGGTATAATTGGCTGGATTTGGTTGATAAATTCCCAGTTTAAAAGATGAATTGTAGTCTTTGAATATGAGATCAAGTCAGTCACAGTTTGGGACCTGCCGACCACATGACTTCCTCTCTACAACAATTCATCACTCGACAACTTCAATGTTCGAATTCGAAAACTTAGGAATTAGTGATGGCTATGGCTATAACAAATGAGAGACCATTCTCTTTGTTCTCATTTTCTCGACACCGGGGCTAACATGGGTATATATGTACAGTCCACTGCATAGTCACAGATGCGACTCACATCACCCCCCACCTCAGCGTTTCGCCAGGCGCTATGCACTAAAAGCTGCAAGTTCCCTCGGATTGCCAAGGTTTTTCCGATACTGTTGAGGGGAATAATGTGATGAGGGCTCCATGCAGATCAGCCATCCTATCACACCGTCTAGCGTGTGACGACCGGCGGTCTTCCCTCGATTCCCGTCGTCTCATTGGTGTGATGACCCTGGGTTGCTACTTGCGCTGGCGCTTTGCCGCCATCAAGCATTGGCCAGATGCACCTCCCAGACACACATCAATCCCTCTGCACCGTCTTCCCATGCTGATTCGTGCCCCCTCCCGCATGCGATGGCTTGTGCCCTCGGCCACTCGTTGGTCTCGAGCTCATATCTTACGCTCATCCTCCGGGTCGCCCAGACTTGTGTTCTTCTACCTTTTTTGATCTTCTCTACCACACTGAAGTCTTTGAGACAGACTGTATGCCTTAGCCAGCCGGTCTGGTTAAATCGCATAGCACGCAGCTTTAATTTCTCCATAAGCGCTTCGGTCGAACGGTCAAATTGGGGTGAATAGAGTCGATTTTTATTGCAAATCTTCCGAATCCACCACCAAAATGCAGTTCATGTTTCCAAGGAAGCACAAGAACCACAAGCTCGTCCTCTGGTTGATGGCCGGGGAGTTTCCGCTCACCATCGTAATGCTGACATTGACGGGTATCGCTTCCCACAATCTATACCAGACATTGTTATGGCAAGATGGAGCAGACAATGGATTCAACAGTGCTCCGAACGAGGCACTGTATGCAGCAGCAAACTACACACCGTTCAAGCCCCCCATGGTTTGGTCCAGCTTGTATGTTACCCACTATGCTCAAATATTCAAGAGCCAGCCGCTGACCCTGCGAACAGTATGACCAGCTACAATCTTGTCCTCGGTGTTTTGAGCACTTTCTTCATCATCACAAAATTGCCTACCCACTGGATGAACCTATTTTATCCCCCTGTTGCGGTCGTTGTCCACGCGTCCCTGATAATTCTCTATATCGTGTCAGCCGTGTACCAGGCTGGGTCTGACATGTCAGACCCTAAACATCCCCAGCCAGGCGCTCCGTGGTACATTGCGAAGAGTTGCAGTGTCGCCTTCAAAAAGTCCAATGTTGGATACTGCATGCAAGCTAAAGCGCTGTTCGCTGTGACTGTCGTCATGATGTTAGTTTGACCTTCCCACTACTATTCCTTTACTCCCCAATCCCGCGAGGAAATAGTTAACTGACAGTCTCATCAGTATCCACTATGTAGTTATCCTCGGCTTCAATATCCACTCCTGTTTCATCACCCCCGAAGAACGGGAAGCGATCCTGGAGCAGAGAGAAGAGCGTCGCATCGAGAAGGAATTCGAAGAAGAGATCATCAAGTCCCCCGGCATGATTCCCATGACCCCCGGCTCAATGCCTCAAGGACCAGGTATGGTCCCCCGCACCCCCGGGGTTCCGCCCATGGTTGTTGGGGGAAATACCTCACCATTCGCACCTCGCACACTGGCCTTCAACCGACTTGGTAATGGCAGTACTGCCTCGGACCTCCCGTTGCGGGACAACTCTCGCGCGACGCAGCCCCAATACCCCTCGCCGCAGTCGCATGAAGTCAGTCCGGAGAGTTCGACAGGGTCACCGATGTACTTCCCGCCGCCACCAAAGAAGGCTGCTAAAGCCTGAATGGACTTTAGTGTTGAATTGTTGTTCTTGAGAAATTGCTTTTGTGATACCACTTGTTGTCGCCCATTTGTCACCTTCATTATTTCACGGGGCAAGGATGGCGTTTAGACGGGTTCGTTCCATTCCTTTCGCCCTGTCCGTGGGCTTGCCCATTTCTTGGACAAAAGTCCACAAGCCCTCAGTATATACTGTCATCATCTTCGGCGTTGTACTTTTGATTTGCTCCGATTCTGTCGGAAGTCATTTAATCTCCCATAAACAAATCTTGAGTTACCAAAGGAAAACATACATTCCGTAGTGCTTAGTACACAATGTTGGTAAAATAGATCATGGCCAGCTATATACATTGAACCAAAGAGATCGATTTCGCAGGACATAACATCATCACCCATGCGATAGCGAGCATGGGGCTCATCTGAAGATCATTGAAAATCTAGCGAAGTAGACAGGACGCTTGACTAACAAAGAGCCCGAAAAATTGAGGGGGTATCTTGACGTGAACATGCAAGACGACGGAGACAAAACCTCGGAAGGTCACCAGGCCGAGAAAAGCAAATACACCGCGAACTGAAAATTACGCCGATTCCTGGCGCTTCTTCTCCTTCTTAGACCAGCGCACTAAAATAAAAGGCGATTGGGTTAGCTTATTACATGCCAAGAGTAGATACATAAGTTACAAGCAGGTGAGCGGGGGATTACAAGAGGCGGTGGATAAAACTTACGGCCACAAGCATTGCACAAGGTCTTAGGCCCGTTAGGCCCCTTTCTCCATTCTGGTGAGTCTGCCGTTCCGCAGTCGCTACAGACACGCTGGGCCTTGAGCCTTTTACGGCGGTCAACTTCCTGAGCATTGCGCTCTTGGTCAGCAGTAGTAGTGACGTCGATATCGCAATGTACAAGACGGCCGAGGCTGACACCTGTACTGAGACCTTGCGATCTCTCGCCCTCTGCATAGTTCAGGCCGGTCATGACTTCGATGCCATCAATGTGTGAGTAACGTTCGCGGGTATTGGACTCTGGGTAATATCCCGACGATTGGCCCGTGTCGGATTCATCCGAGTTCGAGTTCGGCCCCACGGTATCCGTAGTATCAGGATCACTAGATATCTCCCCTGAACGAGAGGATTGTTGGACCTGGTTCTCGGTGATGGGGACGCGAATATCCTGGTCGCCCCTAGAATAGGCCACCCGAGTCGCGATCGCCTCTTCTTCCTCTTCTTCTTCTTGCTTCAACTTGGCAATCTGTTGGATCAGACGTGCGTTCTCGATCTTATGTTCCAAAAAAGAGTCAAGGAGCTGCGAGGCCTTGTTGGAATATGGTCGGCACACAAGGAAAAATCCGGTGCAGCGCTCGTTGGCGGGCGTGGTTCTCTCTGCCTGACACGCATCCTGGTTTGCAAGATGTGGGTGACCATAGGCCTCCATGAGACAGTAAGTGCTGTTGGTCTTGTGGAATCGTAAATGGGTGCGGAACGATTGGTTTGCGGCGACTGAATCGTCTAAGTCTCTCTGGAAGATTGGTTGGTCGTCCTCATGAATGTACTGTGCTAGGAGACTTCGCTCCAGTTGTTTGGCGACACGGCCGGTGATATTCTTGCACGATGGTGAGGCATATGTGATTCGGCCCTCGGGTGTGAGGAGAAGTAGCATATCCTTCATTTCATCGAGAACTCGCTCTGTCCACCCCGCATCGTGTTGTACGCCCTGATATCCCCTCTGTTGAGCACCTTGCACCCCGTAGTGCCCGCCAGAGGATTCATGAACTTGCTGTTGCTCTATTGCATACCCCATATGCCCCTCGTCGAGGCCCGATCGCATCTGGGAGGTTGGTAGAGGCATATCCTCATAGGGTTGTGAGCGACTCAGAGCCATATCGAGTGCAGTATAGAGAAATTAAAACGTGGGAGATAGAATGGCACGCTTGATATGTTTGGGAGCTGCTGAATCCGACGTCTCTTATAAAAAGCCAGGAGATTTCTGTAAAAGACAATGGCTGCACGAGGGGACGGATATAGAGTGGGCGTCGCGAATGGAGTGGTTCATTCTCCAAATTCGAGGCGGTAAATTCGGGACATTCGGCCAAAAGGGGGTTGGATTGGACAATGTGCTTCTTTAGAATCTACACATCGTCTCATTGAGGGTCTGGATCTCCCTAAAAAGAGAGAACTGGGGAAATAAGAGCCGGCCATACTGGTTGACAAAATACCGCCGATCCCTGTGGGCCTTTTGCACTTTAGTACAATCCACGTGATTTCGTGTCGCCTTGACGCGGGACTATGTGATCGATCATAATCAACGACGATCCGAGCACTTTCATTTCTCAGTTCTCTCTGTTTCAGCCTGTATTCGATTGTAATCGATAAAGCTAACGGACAACGGGCTCAAACGCCCCTCCTAAGCCCTTTGTTCAAAATGTACGTGCTGATCATTCCCCGTCTCGTGTCGCGCTAATTGGGTTTTAGGTGTAAGTGCAACAGCTCTATACCTCGGCGAGAGAAGGATCCAACGGCCATCTAACATACTATAGCGAAGATCGATAAGCTCTCTATCCTGGGGTACGTCTCTCAAGTTTTTAATCTGCATGAAACCACCGCGGAGAGTAATTACACTCATGCTCATCAAACCTCGCTTGTTCTAGAGTCCGCTCCTTCGATAATACGCGCAGCGAAACAATCCAGTTCCACACACCCCTCACATTGATAGTCGGATATAATGGCTCAGGAAAGACGGTACGAAATGGCGAAATGGGCGACTAGGAATTGCGACCAGCGGGGAACTGACGCGGATCTAGACCATCATCGAGTGTCTCAAATATGCCACAACGGGCGATCTCCCTCCGAACAGCAAAGGCGGTGCTTTTATCCACGACCCGAAACTATGTGGCGAGAAAGAGGTACTGGCCCAGGTGAAGCTGTCATTCAAGGCCACTTCCGGGGCGAAAATGGTTGCCACGCGCAGTCTACAGCTTACGGTCAAGAAAACCACACGACAGCAGAAGACCCTAGAAGGCCAGCTGCTTATGGTAAAGAATGGCGAACGCACGGCAATTTCATCGAGAGTGGCCGAGCTGGACCAAATAATGCCGCAGTATCTGGGTGTGTCAAAGGCCGTGCTGGATTCGGTCATTTTCTGCCACCAAGACGAAAGTCTGTGGCCAATGAGTGAACCGTCTGTGCTGAAAAAAAGGTTCGATGAAATATTTGAGGCTATGAAGTACACCAAGGCCATTGACAACATTAAAGCACTGCGAAAGAAGCAGAACGAGGAGCTTGGCAAATTTAAGATCATGGAGCAGCATGCGAAGGAAGACAAAGACAAGGCAGATCGTGCTGAAAAACGATCCGTCAAGCTTCAAGATGAAATCGAGGGCTTGCGCGAAGAAACCCAGCGGATGTCGCAAGAGATGCGGCGCGTCGCGGAGCTTGCCGATAAGGCTTGGACACAATCAGAAAGTTATGCTCAGGTGCTCGGTGCCCTCGAGGGCAAACGCATCGAAGCTAAGAGTATCCAAACCACCATTGACAACCTTAAGAGACATTTGGTTGAGCTTGATGAATCCGATGAATGGCTTGAATCTACCCTCGAACAATTCGAGACGAAGCAGATCCAATACCAGCAACAAGAAGAGTCACAAAAGGAAAACTATATGGAAATCAAGGAACGGATCGAGCAGACTCGGCACCGCCTTGGCTTGAAGCAAGCCGAGAATGGAAAGTTTGAGAACGACAAGGCCAATTTCGAGCGCCAGTCTCAAAGGCGTCAGAACATGATCAATGAGATTGCTCGCGCCAACAGCATCCGTGGCTTTGGCGAGAAGATGGAGCAGTTCGAAATTGATGCCTTCATGCAGAAGATCAAACGCCTTCTAAGAGACCAGAACCAGTCTCTGGAAAGTGTGAAGCGTGAAGCGCAAAAAGAGCTCCGTGAGGTTCAAGAAACATTGAATGAGATTGGGCAAACTAAGTCTGCGCTCCAAGAGACCAAGAACGCGGCAAAACGACAAATTGCTGCGAATGACAAGGAGGCAACAAGTTATCAAAAAAAACTCAACGAAATCGAGATTGATGAGGGCTTCCAGGCTGCACTTGAGTCAAAGGTCGAAGATATCACGTCAAATCTTGAGCACGCGAAAGAACGAGCCAAAAATGCTTCCTGGGATCAAGATATTCAGGATACCAATGCGGAAATCCGTCGTCTTGAGGATGAAAGCTCACGATTGAACACCGAGCTCATTGATTCAACCAAGAAGGCTGGGGAGTTGGCTCGCCTGGACCACCTCAAGAAGGAATCGAAGGATCGTGAACGCAGTCTACAAACGATGAAAGGAGCTCATGGTGATCGCCTTGAGAAGGTCGTTGGTCCAGACTGGAAGCCTGAGACACTGGAGCGAGTCTTCCAGCAAGCTCTCGATAGTGAATCAAAGCAGGCGGCCGATGCCGAGCGAGAGCGCGACGGCGTGAGCCGAGAATTAGAGCACGTAGAGTTCAAGCTTAAGACATCCAAGAAGAACCTCAAGCAACGGCAAAAGGAACTTGATGAGTGCGTGAAGGAAATCCATGAAGCAGTCGACGCAGAGCCTTCCGAATACCCTGAAATTGTGAAGGAGCGGCAGGGGCAGTACGATCTCGCTCGCAAAGATGCTGATCAATATGCCGGAATGGGAGAGTATCTCACCAAATGTCTTGATGCTGCCAAGCGCACTAAGCTGTGCCGGACATGTCAAAGATCGTTCAAAAACGAAGCGGAACTCCAGACTTTCACAAAGAAGCTGGACGCCCTAGTCAAAAAGGCTGGCCTTGATGCCGAAGACGAGACCCTGAAGGGCCTTGAAGAGGATCTCGAAACTGCGCGCGCCGCTAGTGCATCCTACGACACTTGGGTCCGTTTGTCAGAGTCTATCATCCCCGAGCTTGAACAAGAAGAGCAAGAATCCGAATCCCAGCGTGACCAGCTTTTGGAGAAGCTGGAAACACAGGACGGAAAGGTTAGCGAGAAGACAGAAAGCAAGCGTGATGTCGAGGGGCTTGCTAAGACAGTGAGCACTATCGCACGTTACGATGTTGAGATCAAGACGATCATATCTCAAATTGAAGAGCTTTCTGCAAAACAGCAAGACGCTTCAACTGCACGTACCCTGGAAGATATCCAGGAGGAAATCGCATCCATCAATGAAAAGTCGCGGGAGTTGAAAAAGACTCTTACGAAGGTGACGAATGAGAAAGACAAGACGCGGTCAGAGATCAACAAGCTCGAGCTTGAGTTCAGAGATGTGAAGAGCAACCTCGACAATGCCAAATTCCAGCTGGAAAAGAAAGCGGACCTGACCGTTCGGATGGAGGAATACAAGAAACTCAATAATCAGCAGCGGGATGCAATTGAGAAGGCCGATCGAGATATCGAAAATCTCACGCCGGAACTGCTTCAAGCCCAAGCCCGTTATGATGATATCAGCCAGCGAGCCGACGACCGTGAAAGAGATCTGCAGCACGGGATTAATCGCCTATCTGAGAACATCCATCAGCTTGACCTTGCCAATGACGATATCAACTCGTACAATCAACGCGGAGGTCCAGGCCAGCTTGAACGAAGCAAGCATGAGCTTCAAGTAATTGAAGCTGAAATTGGCAAACTCGAAGCCGATCAAAGCGAGATCACAAGGGAGATCAACAAAATCTCGACCCAACTTAAGGACAGTGAAAACACAAAGCGGCAATACTCCGACAACTTGACATATCGCCAAGCCACTCGATCTCTCAACACAGTTGTTGAAGAAGTTGAGCAATTAGAAGCGCAAAATGCCGAAGTGGACCGAGGTCGTTTTAAGCAAGAGTCGGAACGCTGGACTCGTGAACACAATGCCCTTGCTGCTAAACAGGCGAGCAAGATGGGCGAAATGAAGTCCAAGGACGACCAGTTGATGCAGCTGCTGGCGGACTGGAACACAGATTATAAGGATGCATCTTCGAAATACAAGGAATCCCATATTAAGGTTGAGACCACCAAAGCTGCCGTCGACGATCTGGCTCGGTACGGTGGTGCTCTTGACAAAGCAATTATGCAATACCACGGTCTGAAGATGGCAGAAATCAACGCCATCGCTGGCGAACTGTGGCAGAAGACATATCGCGGAACGGACGTCGACACAATCCTCATTCGGTCCGACAACGAGAATGCCAAGGGCAATCGATCGTACAACTACCGCGTCTGTATGGTCAAGTCGGGCGCCGAAATGGACATGCGAGGCCGTTGCAGTGCAGGCCAAAAGGTTCTGGCTAGTATCATCATTCGTCTTGCCCTTGCGGAATGTTTCGGTGTCAATTGCGGTCTCATTGCTCTTGATGAGCCCACTACGAACCTGGACCGAGACAATATTCGTTCTCTGGCGGAGTCGCTGCATGACATTATCCGCACTCGTCAGCAGCAGGCCAACTTCCAATTGATTGTCATCACCCACGATGAGGAATTCCTGCGCCACATGAAATGTGGTGATTTCAGTGACTATTACTACCGTGTTTCGCGCAACGAGAGACAGAAATCGATCATTGAGCGGCAGTCCATCGCTGAGGTATGTCTTTTTAATTTAGTTTCTACATGGTTGTTCTTGCTAACAATATTCCAGGTCATGTAACACTTCTCGCAAATGCACGCTCTTCTTCCAGTCGTTGTTCGGACATTTTACTGGCTACATAGTCTTGCCTGGGGCAATCTCTTTCTCCAATCTGTTTTAGGCCGTTTTCAAAACAAGCATACTTCGGCGTTGATATTATCAAGTGATGTTGAATTTACAATTTATTGCTATTGCTTTTTGATACCTATGCGCCTCCATCTATTTGAGTGTGAACGAATTCTGAATAACAAGAGAATGCAACATGCGCATTAAAAGAATATCCCAAGAAATAGTACACAGTCGTAAGGGAAAAAAGATGCTATGCTACAGACAGCCGATTTCTCAAGACTAAGAAACCAGTTGGATGGATCAATCGAATCCAAAGGTGATCATACTTCGACAGATGTTCTACTCCGCGGCTGGTTCTTACGGTTGGCAATCTCTATCTCATATAAGTGGATCTTTCCTCCGGCGTACAGCTTATCAGATTATCCTAGTATACTAGAATCAAGCAAAGGAATGAAATATATAAGAATATTCTCTAAAGAGCGGTAAACCCCCCCCCACCTAAAAAAGGAAACACAATAGTATATAAGAAAACATAAGAAAAGCAATATTCTATCTTTAGTGTCACGATCTAGATCTGATTAGATCGTTCTCACGTGATTCATCATCACATGTCATTCTTGTAGATTCCTTTCCTTTGTTTGATATCTATGATCATATCTATGATCACATGCCACTCCTTTATTGTTTGCTATTTCATTTGTTTGCTTGCTTTCAATGTTTGCTTCGCTTAGCAAGAGGTTGGTGGTTTGCATGATTTGCAAAGAGGTCTCGCCTATATCTATGGCTCGCCAGATCTTGCTTTCTTTCTTTCTTTCTCTTCTTTCCCCAGCTTTAGTATTTTGAATCCGAGTACCCTCTTGCTTTGCATACCACTGTCTAGCCTGTAGGCCTGGCTCTTCACATCTTCCTTTCGACAACCCGATGGCCAATACCAGCCCCACCGATTACAAGAAACAATTTTTACAGGCTAAAGAGCGTCAGAGACACGCGGAAGAGCGAGAGAAGCTAGAAACAGAGAGACGGAAGGAGGAAACACAGAGACGAAAGCGATAGGAAAGGGAGCGGAATCGACGAACGACTTTTACAGAACTCACACGCTTCTGTCACAGTTTACTATCTCGACCATTAAGAGTCGAACCACCATCTCGCTCGACTACAGGGAACATACCCCTTCCCACTAGTGTATATTGCCACACGCGACTAGCACTGTGGACCGATTGTTCAGCTCGGCAGGAAGAGATCTACAGCTCTGTGTACAAGTATCTCCAGCCCACCGAGGAAGCGCGAGCACAATTATTTACCCCCTTGATTGCGCTTGAGGAGGATGCAAGACGATTAGGTCTCCGCCCAATTTAGCAGTGAACAAGGTCTCGGGAACTATGAGCGAATTGCTATGGAAGATCACATCCGTGAGGTAATTGCAGAGCTATGCAAGATCGACGCTGCCCGAGACGAGTTCGGACTTGGAGATAGAAAAGAGCATCCATCGAGCGCCAAAAGACGTTCCACCATTCTATTTTACCAAGTTTGTCCTTACCTGCCACGACGTCAGTCCTCGAAACCTGATCTTATATCAGCATGAACAAGGTGGTTGATTGACTAGGCATATTCTGGTACATACCCTCCTGTCTTTACAAGTACAGCATTGTCATTCCTGCATTTTTCACTGAATTCAACGAAGCGGAGTTATCCCCTCATTCCACGTTTCCCTAAGGAAGAAATGCAACTTATCTCTATTGCATATGGGTTAACCACCGCGGCATTAGCATAAGGGAGGCTGAGATGGAAGCGGACTACACTCGTCGCGACGGGAATAGCTGGTTGGGGGAAATTCAGTTAGACAACAATAACATCTAAATTTTCCCCAATAGAATTCGTCTTATTCGCTCGTTCTACTTGCTCATGCTCTTCGCACGCTCTATAGATTCTGCTTATATCCAAAGAGGCAGGGAAAGGGGTGTTTGCATCACTCGTAGGAGAAATGACCCTCAGAATATATAAGGAACGCAGGGAAGACGAAAAACCTACCCTCGATGATTCACCCCTTCTAATAACTAGCAATGAGCATTTGTTCTCCAAGCCGAAACCTCAAAAAGCTCGTGGGGTCGCAGTTTCAAACTACCAACTACGCGTGTCCAATCAGCCCTCTAGACAACCACAAGTTCTCCGCTATACTTATATTCGAGGGCCCACTCCGGAAGTCCAAGAATAAACTCAAGTTCACAGTTCAGAACAACTTCATTGAAATCCTCGGCTCTTTATATCTTTCCATATAACGTAAGGCTACTTAAAAGGCGGTCCTCTCACTCTCTAACAGGGGCAGGCGAGAAAGGCTATCTTTCGAAAAATGCTTGCGTCTCTGGAATCTCGCATAACGAATTTCGGCCCATGACCTTTGCAATTTCAAGACCCACGATCAAAGGTACCCCATCTAGAGACAGATAGCAGCGCAAGACATAAGCTACAGGAAGATAAATCTCTACAAAAGGCCATGCTATCCTTTCTCCGCATCGAACTCGGACAGTCTGGGAGGAGTGAGATAGGGGGGGCGTGGTATTGGTATGGTAAGCTCAGTCCATTCTACGTTGGGTTATGTCTTGGCGATAGCGCTTTCAACCATCACTAGGCCAGTCAGCCAATCGAGCAATAATCATCTACATGATAATTTACCGTACGGTTTTTTATTTACCCAAGCACAACGCGAAGACAGATAAACTCTGTTCTCCTCCCCCAAACCTAGAATCAAACGCGGATGACAGAGGAATCCATCCCGTGATTTTGGCATCTCCCACCAACCAAGGAAGTTTATTCCTGTCTTTATATCTCGTTATGTTCCCACCATCCAACCCTCCTTGGCGCTTCCCCGCTATCAGCTGCGAGCGTGCCTTTGAATATGGCCGACCAAACTATCGATGTTGTGCGTCGGGGATGATTCCAAACCCCTACGAGTCCCCTTATACGCCTTCTGATCTTCTATCATCAGGATCCGGATCTATACCGCGCCGATAGCAAATCTGGCCCCGGAGGTTGGATATCGTATGTCAGTCGATCGCATGACCCTTGCCGAGCTATTTTGATATTCAACATTGTTTAGGCAGAGAACTTCGATCGGATTTTCGATTTATAAGGGGTTAATGGCTTGGGAGTCATGGGGTGGGCAATGTGTGATCTTATAATCGGTCTTCTAGCCTGTTAGCTGGAATCCGACTTTATCAACGACTTTCAGGGCACAAGCCTAGCACATGTTCAATTTGCCATCGAGGCCGTCTGGAAGCAAAGTTACAATCCAGACTGCTACTCTAACGCTAAGTGTTTAGGCATAGTCATCAACTACTCCTTAGACTGGGCTCGAGCATCCCGCAGACCTTCACTCGCCGTTAACGAGATGACCTTGCCAATCTTCTCAATCTCCTCGAGTCTTTGCAACCAGAATTTCCACCGATCCATGCTCATCGGCCCCGCCGTCCAAAGCCTCCCCTTTCTCTCCAACGCCCAGGACTTCTCACCTTTCTTCGCGCCCTCTCTGAGTCTTTCTCCAGCTACCTTGATCCACACTGCCGCAGCAGGTACCTCAAAGTCCCACAATGCATCTTGGCATTCGAGCGCTTCGGAGATGCACTCATAGCCCCAGCTTAGTGGCAAAAGACCGTCTTCAGCATTCGGTCCCGGAGCAGCCATTGCACAAGACGCCTCCACGAAGGCCTGATGCACGTGAGCCTCACGCCTCTTCGCTCTTGTGGCTGGATCCCGCGTTGCCAACGCTTTGCGCCAGTGGCTCTGTTTCCATCCATCTGCCCATGAGTGGCCGAAACTTTTGAGACCTTTCCAGACAGGTTCG
>LACB01000158.1:0-55681 GCA_030142185.1 Penicillium thymicola
CCCCCCCCCTCTTTGACGTATATAATCCATGAAAGAGAGCTTGTTTCTTCATCCTTCGTCAACACCCCAGTCCTTACGGACATCCTCCACAGCACAGATCTGCACATCTGCATCAACACTTGCTTATCAGTGTTAGATCTCCAACGCAACCATGTGAGCCAATGAACAAAGCTGTCTTTGAGAAGGTAGGATCTCGAGAACTGAACCGTATATAGGGATCTGACAGGAATCGTCATGGAGTATGGCGGTTGTTCACCAGATGTGAAACGGATGCGCAAAATGGAACCCTCACGAGAAATTGTCCTTAGTGAGATGACACCGTTGGAATTCTACAACCGTATTGAAAAGAGTGAATATCTCAGGGCAGCAACGGCTCAAATTGTGGGCACCAAACCCCTGGTATCCTGCGGCAATTGCGCAAAAGATACCCGGCCATTCACAGAATGTATTATGCTCCCAAGCCTGTCCAATGGTTGTTGCACAAACTGCCTTTGGAAACACGTTAAAAAGACGTGAAGCATCGCCATTGGTACGCTCTCAAATGCAACGGGTATCCTATGCCATTTAACCTAACAGCTATTCTACGAAAGGTGTGATTCCTCGCCGGCCTAGGAGCCGCCCGAAAGTCAAGCCCCGCAAGGTGGTTCTCCAAGGAAAGGTGACCAAGCTGAAACAAGAAGTAAGGCATTTTGATCAAACCTTCAAAGAAATCCGGACTACCATGCTCGATTTTCTCAATGGAAACCCCAGTAAAAAGCGACAATTTCAAATCACTGGTGGGTTTATCTCGCTGAAATCCCAAATTGATAGAGTGTTGGAAGCCATGGAGCGTGTTTCTTTAAAGGAAGACAACGCAGGAGACGACAAGCAAGATGATGAGGAAGATGACAAGGTAGATGAAGAGTCAGAGGAAGAGGTAGAGGATGAGTTAGAGAAGAAGTCAGAGGCAGAGGAGGTGGAAGAGGATGAAGAAGACGAGGAGGAAGACGATTGATCAACTATCACGGCATGTCAGTTGGGGAAGGAAGCAGTCTTTCAGGTCACCCGCCAGATCTGTGGTCAGGTATCCTTGGTGTAGTGTTTGCTGTATGAGGTCAAAGGAAAAAGAGAAAGAGAACAAGGGAGTGTTGTATGGGATGTGATGTTATTTCCAAAGCTTAGTGAAGCCCTTGCGGCCTCTGGAGTGGCCGCAACTGGAATCCAACGAATCAAGACCATGGAAAGTGCGTCGTAGATAATGGTATATTTCATATATTCTTCATAGGTGTAAACATGGTGCTATGGACCTTGATGGATTGTAGCGGATACTTATCGTCGAGGCAGTGAAGTGGTGAACCTAGTCCTTGTGTACTACGCAGGGAGCCCCCTTCTCCTTCTATATGAAGGGTTTTAGGCAAAATAATGGGCCTTGTGTCATACATATACCTAGGTAGAACCACAAGAGATATGCAGCTAATTCCAACAAGGAGATCCAATAAGAAAATCAACTATGGACTCGATCAAAAGATTATTGAAACATGTACTCCGTATATAGAGAGAAATTATCAGACTGTTCCAATAACACTCTTGTGGTATATATAGGTCCTAATAACTAGCCCTCAGGGGCCACTTGTTTTGTAACATGCATGCGATAGCATACTCGTCGGACATCTGCTGGTTTAAAGGTGAAGACTTTGTTTAGTCATGGCATCACGTGTATAATAAGTCACGTGGCTGGATGCAGCCAGCTTGACAGAGCCACCTGAGAACGAGTTCAACTAGACCCCGGCCTATCACTATCTGCAACAACAGAGCGGAGGATCTGTGCCTTTCATTGAATATATCTGTCTACTGTCGCTCTTTAGCCCCCTTTCCCTTGTCTTCTTACCAAAAGACACGGCTCCTGGTAGCCTCCTCACACCATGGCTCCGCGGGACACCTTCTTCCGCTCGGCGGATATGAGCTTGACCCAGCTCTACATTGCCAACGAGATCGGAAGAGAAGTTGTCAGCGCCTTAGGTGAAGTTGGTCAGGTTCAGTTCCGAGATGTAAGTGACGAAGAATGCTTTGCTTTGATGCTCCCCGCTGACCTCTTTCTAGCTCAACCCGGACACGAACGCTTTCCAAAGAACCTTCACAAAAGAAATCCGTCGCCTGGACAATGTCGAAAGGCAGCTCCGCTATTTCCACCAGCAGATGGAAAAGGCCACAATCCCCATGAGATCTTCCTCGGATTTCTCCGATACATTGGCTGCCCCTTTAGCGTCGGAGATCGATGAGTTGGCTGATCGCAGCGAGAGCCTCGAACAGCGGATTGTCTCTCTGAACGATAGCTATGAGACTTTGAAGAAGCGCGAAGTCGAGCTGAGCGAATGGCGATGGGTACTTAGAGAGGCCGGTGGATTCTTCGATCGGGTATGTGGCTTCGAGTATACCATTGACAGACGAGGCTAACTGAATAGGCCCATACACAAACAGAAGACATTCGTCAGTCCTTTGACAACGATGAAGCTCCCTTGCTCCGTGATGTTGAGCACCACGCCCCTCGTCAAAATGGAGACACCCAGGGTCAGCAGAGCTTCTCGGAAATGAACATTGGATTCGTTGCTGGTGTTATCCCCCGGGATCGCATTGGAGCATTTGAGCGTATCCTTTGGCGCACCCTGCGCGGAAACCTTTACATGAACCAGTCTGAGATCCCGGAGCCCATTATCGACCCGATGACCAACCAGGAAGTCCACAAGAATGTTTTCGTCATCTTCGCTCACGGCAAGAACATCCTTGCCAAGATCCGAAAGATCTCGGAGTCACTCAACGCATCCTTGTACGGTGTAGATGAGAACAGTGAGTTGAGAAGAGACCAGATTCACGAAGTGAACACCCGCCTCGGCGATGTTGGCAATGTGCTCCGCAACACCAAGAACACCCTTGATGCGGAACTTTCCCAAATTGCTCGCTCGCTCGCCGCGTGGATGATCATTGTCAAGAAGGAGAAGGCCGTTTACGACACCTTGAACAAATTTTCATACGATCAAGCACGGAAGACGCTGATCGCCGAGGCGTGGTGTCCGACAAACTCTCTTGCTCTGATCAAGTCAACCCTTCAGGATGTGAACGACCGCGCAGGCCTCACTGTTCCTACAATTGTCAATCAGATCCGAACCAACAAGACCCCTCCGACTTTTGTCAGGACGAACAAGTTTACCGAAGGGTTCCAAACAATTGTTAATGCTTACGGTATCCCCAAGTATTCGGAAGTTAATCCTGGCCTGTACACGGTTGTCACTTTCCCCTTCTTGTTCGCGGTCATGTTCGGTGATTGTGGTCACGGTGCACTGATGACCATGGCCGCTTCTGCTATGATCTTCTGGGAAAAGAAGTTGGCGCGGACTAAACTGGATGAACTGACATACATGGCATTCTATGGACGATACATCATGTTGATGATGGGCCTGTTCTCGATCTACACCGGTTTTATTTACAACGATATTTTCTCCAAATCTTTCACCATCTTCCCCAGTCAGTGGCAATGGCCCGAGGACATCAAGGCCGGCGAAATGGTCGAGGCGACATTGAAAGAAGGATATCGGTATCCGATTGGTCTGGACTGGAACTGGCACGAGGCGGACAATTCCTTGCTCTTTTCGAACAGTATGAAGATGAAGATGAGTGTTCTCCTTGGATGGTGCCACATGACCTATGCCCTTTGCCTGCAATATGTCAATGGACGGCACTTTAAGTCTAAGGTTGACATTTGGGGCAATTTTGTTCCTGGGTTGCTCTTCTTCCAGTCAATCTTCGGTTACCTTGTCCTCACTATTCTCTACAAGTGGACCGTGAACTGGCAGGAGAAGGGTGTCAACCCCCCCGGTCTCCTGAACATGCTCATTTTCATGTTCCTGAGCCCTGGTACGGTGGAAGAACAACTCTATCCTGGCCAGAGCTCGGTCCAGATTCTCCTTCTCCTTGTCGCTGTGGCCCAGGTACCTATCATGCTCTTCCTCAAGCCGTTCTGGCTCCGATATGAACACAACCGTGCTCGTGCCCTGGGTTACCGCGGCCTTGGTGAGAACTCCCGGGTGAGCGCACTTGACGCTGATGGTGACTTGGACGGCGGGCTGGGTCGCGACAGTCTGGCTAGCGATGGAGAGGGTGTGGCTATGCTTTCCCAAGACATCGATGACAGTGAAGAGCACGAGGAATTTGACTTTGGCGACCTCATGATCCACCAAGTCATCCACACCATCGAATTCTGCCTCAACTGTATCTCTCACACTGCCTCCTACCTTCGTCTGTGGGCTCTGTCGCTTGCCCACCAGCAACTCTCGATCGTTCTCTGGACCATGACCATTGGTAGTGCCTTTCAGCAGGAGAACCCCGTGACCCGGGTTATCATGGTTGTTGTCAGCTTCTACCTTTGGTTCGTGCTAACTCTTTGTATTCTGTGTGCGATGGAAGGTACTAGTGCCATGTTGCACTCGCTTCGTCTTCACTGGGTTGAGGCGATGAGCAAGCATTTCGTTGGTGAGGGTATTCCTTTCTTGCCTTTCAGCTTCAAGACCCTGTTGGAGGAGGACCCCGTGGACTAGTGGGGTATTTTTTTTAGTGTTTTCTTTTTCTACAACGCATGGGATTGTCTCATTCCCTTTCTCCTTTTTTTGTATTGTAAAGGGTCTAGAACTATACATTATCTACGGAGTATACAACATACAGTACACCGTACCGACCAGTCCCACCTGTTATTGCTCCATTGATGTAGATCCGTACATACATCCACACCGAACTATCAATTATAGTGCAGATATTCCCTTTATAATATCCCCCCTTTAATTAGGTACACCAATGACATTACCTAAACCTCACGATCTTTTCAAGTGCGCATGACTACGAGTGGGGTATAGGGAATTTATTCTTCCGTTGCTGATCCCGAGGCCGAGTCGGGCAAGGAACAGACCGGGAGGATCTAGACCATTGGACAACGCATCTTCAATTCTTTATCTTTGAACATACTCGTATGGACATATGGCGAATTGGAGAGAGTCTACGGGGGATCTACGTGGGTTATCTCTAAAATATCCAAATATCTGCAACAATCAACAAATGATATTTGATAGGAAGGTCTATAGTTAAGAGACGGGCGTTCCCGGCAAGGGGAAACCGAGGAGGGTCCGGGCAGGTCACGCGGGGCAAAATGACGAAAACGGGGGGGTCTGAGGTCACTCCCCATACTCCCGTACTCTCCCTCTTGTACTTCTACCCGGTTTGATCCTCTCTTCCCTCACGAACTATTTTTCCTTGTTTTAATATTGCCACTTTCTACTACTTAACCTACTCTTCACTTGGATCTCAATTGCTATATCTTTCAATCTTCATACCCTAAATCCTCCAAACAATACCTTAAAATGGCTACAGCACCCCCCGTTGGAGCGGAGAACATCAACACTGATATCGTCACACTTTCCCGCTTCTTCACAGAAGAACAGATTAAGTACCCTGAAGCCTCGGGTGACTTCACTCTCCTGTGCCATGCCCTCCAATTCTCCTTCAAGTCAATTGCCTACTACATCCGTCGTGCCTCCTTGATCAACCTTACCGGACTGGCCGGTTCCTCAAACATAACCGGTGATGACCAGAAGAAGCTGGATGTGATTGGAAATGACATCTTCATCTCTGCAATGCGTGGCTCTGGCAAGTGCCGTATTATCGTCTCAGAAGAAGAAGAGGAAGTGATCCGGTTCGACGAGCACCCCGATGCTCGTTACGCCGTCGTCTGCGATCCCATTGACGGTTCCTCCAACCTGGACGCCGGTGTGTCCGTAGGCACCATCTTCGGTATCTTCCAGCTCCCCGACGAGGTCCTGGGTCCCAACAAGACTGTCGGCCCAGAGGACCTGCTCCACCCGGGTACCAGCCTGGTGGCGTCCGGCTTTACCATGTACGGCGCCTCAGCCCAGCTCGTGATTACGATGCGTGGCGGCGGTGTCAATGGCTTCACGCTCGAGAACTCGCTGGGAGAGTTCATCCTCACCCACCCCAACATGAAACTGCCTCCAGCGCGCTCCATCTACTCCGTCAACGAGGGTAACAGCCAGTACTGGGATGAGTGGTGCAACGCCTACTTCCACAGCCTCAAGTACCCCGAAAACGGCGGCAAGCCTTACAGTGCCCGTTACATTGGTAGCATGGTTGCCGATGCTTACCGTACTCTGTTGTACGGCGGTATCTTCGCCTACCCGGCCGACTCGAAGAGCCCCAAGGGCAAGCTTCGTATTTTGTACGAATGTGCGCCCATGGCTATGGTCTTCGAGAACGCAGGTGGCCTTGCTGTCAACTCACGCATGGAGCGGTTGATGGAGGTTGTCCCTGAGCACATTCACGATAAGAGTGGTGTCTTCCTTGGCTCCAAGGACGAGGTCCAGAAGGTCATTGATATGTACAACAAGTACAAGAAATAAGCGTCTCGCTGAGATGTTTTTTTTTCTTCTTCGTTCTGGATGCTGTTTCCCCCGGCATATTCCCTCTTAACACTATTTATTCATCTATCTCATTCTTGGACATGATGATTTAACTGGTCAGAGTTTAAATTTTGGTTACCGACCTCTGCCCCGTTGCAGTCTTGTTGTTTTAAGCGCTTTACGATACTTATACCCGCCATAGATCGGGACTAAAAATAAAAGAAAAGAAAACCTTTAAACTGTACTGTTCTTTAGTGATACCAGTTACTCGTATACTCTGTGGCTCATGCAGAGGATGAGAAACGCCACTAGATCGGGTTCCACAGAGAATCTGGGCATGCAGTTAAAGCTAACATCTACCACAGACCCTGCAGCAACACCGGCTTTCTTCAAGTGAAACATAAGACTCAGGCATTTATCTCCCTTGGGTCGAACCCCAAGGCCCCAACGAATCAGAACCGAGTTTGGAATTGCTTGATGCGATTTTGGTGATAGCGTCAATTTTTACCGGCAAATTCAATGACTCCTCATTCGAGCGGCCGATGGCGTGCTCCAAATCAGCCCTATAATAGCCCAAAGCTCCCAAGAGAGAGAGAGAAAAAAAGAAGCAATCCCAGATAACTGATGGGTGGTGTCATTTCCCCATACCCCTACAGGCCAGTGTTGTGTTAAGAGGTGGATATTCAATCATGTCTTCTCTACCAATTGAGAAAGCCCCGCGGACAGTGGAAGCCGATGAAAACCCCACGAAACCAGAGAACCCGGCTGGCTCTGAGCCCGCACGCCAGAAATGGTATGAGTGGTTTGCGCCGACAGATACCCCCGCCGAGCGGCGACTGATTCTCAAGCTCGATGGACTGATCATCGTCTTCGTCTTCCTGGCGCACTGGGCAAAGGTCTTGGATTCCTCGGCTACAAGTACAGCCTATGTGTCTGGCATGAAGGAAGATTTGAAGCTTTATGGGAACCAATTGAATTATCTCCAAACGGTCTACATGTATGTCAACCCGACGCGTTGGTGATGGTGCCTGGGAAGTAGGATTTGAGGGTTAATGCTAACTTGGTATAGGGTTGGTTTCATCACCATGCAGATTCCTCTAACTCTGTTGGTTCGTTGTCATTTACAATCCATCGCATGGAGATACGGATTTGCTGACAGCTTTTCATAGATGACTCGTTGCCCCGTGAACTATTTCCTGCCTGCCGCCGATCTATTCT
This sequence comes from Penicillium thymicola, assembly GCA_030142185.1. Lineage (NCBI taxonomy): Eukaryota > Fungi > Ascomycota > Eurotiomycetes > Eurotiales > Aspergillaceae > Penicillium > Penicillium thymicola. The sequence goes on from LACB01000158.1 coordinate 7,653, forward strand.
GGGGTGTCTTCACCCTGGCGCAGTACAGGGCCAACAATGTCACCCAGCTCTACGCTCTTCGCTTCTTCGTCGGTGCTCTCGGCGGCTTCTTCTTCCCTGCTGTGCAATGGTACCTGGGCAGTTGGTACAAGCGCTCGGAATTGTCCCGTCGAGGTGCGATCTTCTTCATTGCCTCCCAAGTCGGCAGCATGAGCTCGGGGTATATTCAAGCGGGGGCTTATGCCAGGCTAGATGGTCGGTATGGGATTGAAGGGTGGAGATGGCTGTACATCATTTGTGAGTGTTATCACAGGAACAAAAAAGAGACACAGACTAACTACATCAGGCTTTGCGTGCACAATCCCCATAGCCTTCCTAGGCCTATGCGTCCTCCCCAGCACACCCGACAAATGCAACTCACGCTTCAGCGTCGATGAAGTCCGCCTCGCGCAAGAGCGCATGGCATCCGAGAACCGCGAAGCCCGCCAACCCTTCACCAAGTCGAGGGTTTTCCTGATTCTGAAAGGCTGGCGGCTGTGGGTTCTAGTCGCCTTTGCATTCTTTTTCTCGCAGGCAGATGGTGTATCCTCGAACAGCGGCTTGCCGATCTGGCTCAAGGAGGAGGGCTACTCGGTCGAGAGCATCAACACGATCACGACAGTCTCGCCGGCGGTCACCATTGTGGCTTCTGTGATCTGTGGTGTTATCTCTGATGTGTACGATGCGAAGGCTAGCTTGATTGCTGCCACTGCTGTGCTGAATATCTTTGCTTGCATTGTGCTAGCTATCTGGAATGTCCCTGTTGGACTGAAGTTCTTTGCTTTCTTCCTGTCTGGTACGGCCGATGGTATTGCGGCTATTATCTATGCCTGGGCAAATGAGATTTGTGCTCATAGTGCTGAGGAGCGTGCTATTGTCATCAGTGCGATGAATACCATTGGTAATACTTTTGGGGCTTGGGTTCCGCTTTTGTGAGTGTGGTGCAACATACTGATGTCGGGCTTTATACTAACTTGTTTTTGTTTAGTGTGTGGAAGACTGTTGATGCTCCGAGGTACCTTATTGGATATAACTGGACTATTGCGCTTGATGTGTGCATGCTAGCTATGCTGGCTGTTCTGTATCAGTTCTGGGCCCGCGAAAAGAAGCGGCCTCATGTGTAGATGAGTATAAAACATAGACTGATGTAATTTAATGATTAAATTTTGACCTTTTGTTCCTTGTTTTATATTGCAACTATAAATGTACGGGTTCATGCTGAAGGTCTTATATGCTTCCCAGATGGGGCCCATTGGCACATGACGTAAGCAGAACTCGCGTATAGCAACGCTAGTCCCAATATGAGCTAGCTCCGGCTGAAGGTGATTCCGCGCCGTTGGAGCTTGAAAAAAGTACAAATTTCTGTTTTCACTCTTTTCTCTTCCATCATCCTACGCTCATCTTCAGCATGGTTAATGCTTCCAATGCAAACGGAGACTGAGGTCGATTGATCTCTGCTGGCCTTGAGCCAATCATAACTATTGACACAATGTGTTTTATCACTAACCAACAGCCGCTCTGCAGGATCTGCGATGATGGTAAGATCTTGTCCGCTCCATTCCCCAACACACCCACGCACCTCCCCCAACATGATGATACCTTTAACCAAATACAAACTAGAGTCTTTGACCCCAAGGGGAATGAAACTTATGTTATTGCACGTCAGGCTGATCTCACATCATTGCTTTGAACTATCACACAAACTTTGACTTGGACTGCGCTAACTTGCCTTTCCAGAAATGATAGTACACACATCTCATCGATTGCAGATACCACTCCCACAACAAGCGCAGATGGTGAGTTACCTATATCTTTATTCTACCCCCTCTACCTTCTACCATGATGAACGCGATGTGTATGAAAATACGCTGGAAATTACCGTCTCAGACCTTCGGGTCGGTGATGATACAAATGGCTATTTCTGATCTTTACTTTACCTCAACATTTGCATGAAAATTCTTTTCAGATCACAAGCTAATGTTTCGAAGACCCAATAGGTTACTGCGCTTCTGGCTCAAATGGTAAGCCTAAAGCACTTTCCCTACAAGAATCTCTGTCGAAGATGAAACGGCACTGGGCTCCGACGGCGTTTAAAAAAATGTCCGGTCATGATTGGAGATGCCCTTTTTGCGGCAGGCCTAGAAAACCTCGCCCACTGAGACATCATATATTCATCAACTTGTGAGATGGTTGCGTGACACAGTCACTAACCCTTTTTGAATAGAAGCCTATTTGCTTGTGACCGATTGAGACCCAACTGTAACTGTAGAAGGTATGCGACTGAATTTTGTTTTTTTCTTGCTGCCTACCTTCTATGATGATACCCTTTAGATGACGAGTCTGATTCGAGTTTTCGATGCTGACACAATCTTTTTAATAACCATTCATGCCTTTCTGACATCCATTCCCACACAATATTTCACTCATCAAATTTCCTTGGCTAGTGCTAATGATTCTTTGAAGACAGATTTTTTATATTTTTTTTTACAAAACATAGCTTACAAGAAAGTTCTCTTGTCTTGATTGTGGGTGTATGTACACCTTATCTCTTTTCCCTTCCCGACTTTACATGATGAAACGACACAAAAAGACAAGCATATGTCCTAGTCAGCTTGCTGGCGAAGACGATAAACTGTCATGCCTGATCAATTCACGAGTCTCATACATTGCTACAATGTCTATTCAGTACTCGACGCTGATGAGATTTCGAACAGAAACGATTGAACGAACTAATAATTGCAGACACCACGCCATTTGGTGATCTGCTTTATTCCTTTCTGTAAGTTTTGACTTTGTTTCTTTCCTGCCTCATCCTTTTTATGATGATTCACTTCAATTTATCACGACGGTCAACGTAAGGATTTAACATTGACGACCATCGCCTGTGACAAGGCTTTATCTGAAATCCATCCATACACATTGTTTCTTGTCATCGCTTGTTAGTCTTGATACTAATATCGATTTCAGAACAGTTTCCAAAGATGTCGAGGCGTCTTCGGTCTTCGGTCGATGCATTTGGCAGATAGAAGTCGGCAGTAGTTAGGAGTTTAATATACCCAATACCCATTATATTTCAAAAGAACCCTCTGATCCTTGCTTAAGATGTATCAAACTACTTATCTTTTTTTAGATATTTTCTACCCTATAGACACACCCCTGCATACTCTAGTCACATACAACCCTTCCCCTCCCAATAATCCTCTGTGGTTTGTTGTTTCATTGCGGAGACAACGGGGTACAGGGGTCATTGGGCCTCTCATAAAAAACGATAAGCGCCGAGCTTGGGCCCCGGATGTGATGAGAACCTCACCAGGTGCATAACAATCCCCGCTTCGGACAGGCTCATTTGTTCTCGATGAAATTCTTCTTTCTTCTGTTCCAAATATAGATTTCCTTCTACAATGGGCGCACCGTCCATCTGCCTCTGCCGTACGGAGTACTACTCCGTATGGGCCAGACTATCGTTTCCCTCCCCCTCAACCTTGCCCTCCGCAGTTGCAAAGAATAGAAAAAAAAAAATTTAGTGTCTCGCCTGTTTCGAGCCAATAGCTTTTTCTCTGTTCTGTTGGGCCATCCTCTTCCATTCCAGGTGGCCATGGCTTCGGATCGGGCCTCCTAAATGGATGCACAGCCCAGTATGAATAGGTGCGACCCATCTTATTCTCGGGCATTTTCTATACCCACGATACTGATGCTCTTCTAGCTGGTTGGGTTCAAACCATGCAGGTGTCGAGCAGCCATTGAGTAATCATTATCCGGGCTGGTCATCGACGGCTGCGAGTCCTAGCAATCAACCATCACCAGGTCGTCGAGAACATGCTGCACAGCCGCCATTGTTGACAACAGCACTGAGCGGTCCACAATATCAGAGTCTTGGGTCTGGTCTTGGACTAACACCGACGCCTTTATCATCAACCTCGCTGTCGAGCCCATTTACTCACGGTCTATCGTCTGCTGTTCCATCGCCTATTAACGGTAGATCCGTTTCGTCGTCTTCCATGGCATCTAGAAATGCATACAATGTTCCTTATAATCCCCAGGACTGGGGGCCTCCGGGCAGGCCCCAGGCGCAAGCCCCGTATCTTCAGCCAGGCACTATGCATCGCGTGACGCCGCAAAGAAATAATCCGGGTGAGTCTTGCTCACAGTTCATGCCTGCAGAGCAGTGGTATCCCAAGACCAGCTCTGAATTGATATTGATCCTTTGGTAGATGTGTCGCTGTCACCACCTCCTCCACCATACTCACCTCCCAGCAACCAAAATCAAATGTCCCGGGACTTTTCTGGTCATTCAAATCCCAATTTTGCCGGCACGCCATCTCCACCTGACAACAGGGAGGGCGCGTTTGAGATGCCTGTCCAGTACCAAAGACGATCAAACCGGCCTCGGCCACTATCTATGGCTTACCCGTCTGACTCTGGGCGTCAATCGCTACCTCCTCCGCCTCCCCCGCAGGGACATCCAGCGAGTAGATCTGTTTCTCAAGGTCGAGTGGAGTACCATGGCATGCCCTATAACGACCAAGCTACACCATATAATGCTGCAGCTAGCCATAGGCCTCGGCTGGCACAATATGACCAGGCGCAACCCTCACCTGGATTTAATGAGCAAATGGCTGCAACACCTGCTCACTTCGACTTCGACACACCCTCCCGGGCACCTGGATCCCGAAGAGCCGCATCTGCCGGGGCTGTGGTAAGCAGTGCGGGATCATCAAGGGCAACGAGTCAGTCGCGAAATCGATCGCCGTCAAATAGTAACTGGGAGCCCGGGATGCCACTTCCGCCACCACCTCCTGGGCCTCCTCCCGCTGCGAGGTCCGTCAGTGTGAGTGGCTCGTCGGAATCATCATCTATGAGAACGACCCCGAGCTCCAACAGGACGACAAGAAGGGGACCTCCCGTGCTGGGAACAGGACTGGGAAGCATCCCGCCTACGCCGGCTGACTGGATAGACGAGGGATATTTGAACAGTCGACCAGCGGAGGCGTTACATGTTGACACGGCAAAAGCGGCCGAAGCACCAGAGCCGATGGATGGAGATCCACACGATTCATCTAATCAAAGAACTCCTGGTAGTGGCGGTCTTTTCCGCAGCTCAGCAGTCCGTGATCCAAGTGCCAAGGGCATTCGTGAAAGACGTATTGAACGACGAAACCGACAAAGCCAGGTCTTCGAACCCCCGAGTGCGATATCGGCAAATGGTAATCCTTGGGCCGACGCGCTCGAGCAGATCAAACCATCGAACCTGATTCTACCAGACCAGACCAATAGCCCGGATCAAGATCGGCATCCGACGTCGAACAAGTACAGTCAAACCCCTGGTAGCACCCGCAGCATTAAATCAGAGGGGCAATATATTGCCTCACGGCCTCGAGCATCGTCCAGCGCTGTCCTTCCAGAAAAATCACCCTACGGGACTCCCAGACAACACCCCAGCTCTGCTGGTCCCTCCGCTGCATTTGCGCATACACCTCCATTTTCGCCAAATCCAAATGGAGTGGGCTCGTCATCATACCCCAAAGAAGCCAGCCAACCAGTACCGCCAAAGGCACTACCAACTCCGCCTCTGAACTCAGCAAAAGAGGCCCGGCCACGCTCACGCTCCCGTGCACCCTCCCAAGGACCAGAAACCCGTCCACTCTCTCATATTCTCCACATGCCTAACGATGCTGTGTCGATAATGAAACCTTTATCGCCACGCCGAACGCCAGGACAGCAAACGACGCAGGTGTCAATGGAATCGATCCTTCGACAAGATCCTGCTTTTCTACAGGATGCGATTCAAAGACACAAGACGTTTATTGATAAAGAAGCCAGTGCCGAGGATGATACCGAAGCACTCAAGGTTTTTGCGGACTATATGCTTGCCGAATCTCAGATCCGGCGCCAGCGGTACTCCAAGGTCTGGGAATCTTTTCAAGTAGACGATGTGCGCCGCAATCTCTTCGAGTTGCCGGTCAAGCAACCGCCGAAGCTTAAGCCCCAGCCAAAGCTAGATATCCCACAAAACCGAGCAGGTCGACCGGAGTCTGCGTGGTGGAATAACTATCAACCTTGCCTGTCGCCGATTGCCAGTCTCAACATGAGTAACGACGAGAGCTCTCGAGGCCGTGCGCCAAGTCGCTGGTGGGAGTCGGCAACTGGTTCTAGCGGGGAGGGGGCTGAGAGAAGGGTTCAACGATCAAAGCGAGAGTCGAAGTACATGGGGCTGCCTCGGGAGGCCATGCATGGGGACCAGGAGTTAACTCCTTCTCAGCCCAAAGATGTGAGCATGAACTACGGGAGTACGGAATATGGCTCTGATGAATACCCGCCTGAGAAAGTCGGTTGGCATGAAGGGTCTCCTGCGAATTCCACGGGGACTGGATATCGCTACGAAAGCCGCAATCTAGACATCTCGCGGTTGATCACCCTGCCTCCGCCTTATCCACGCCACCATCCTGCTGTGAATAACAGCCATCCTGATTTGGTTACTTATCGAACCACAGTCCGGTCAATTACTGATCTTGCAGAGATCAAGACAACCAGACATCGGTATAAGGTTGACGTTGAGCGAATGCTTCAAGAGCACCAGCAACAAGTCGACGAGGGTCACCGCCACTTCAGATCGAACATCCAAAGCCAGATCCAAGAAGGCAGTCTCACCTTCGCGGAAGCAGCGGAGGCCGAGGCAGCGATGATTGCCGAGGAGAACGAGCGGGAAAGGGCAATGGTCAAACGCCAGCTAGACACGTACCAAGAAACAGTGCTCAAGCCAATGCACGCCATTCTCGTCGATAGAATCAGCCGAGCAACAGCCTGCATCGACCAGCTGAGCAGCATGCTCTCAGACGATGCGCAGAGCGGCACACCAGATCAAACGCAGGAAGAAGGCGACGAAAAGCCCGAGCTCCTCGAGAAACTGACGCAACTAAAATGGCTCTTCGAAGCCCGCGAGCAGCTGCACCGCGAGTCGTTCGACCTAATCAGCGACCGCGACGACAAATACAAAGCCGTCGCCCTACTCCCGTACAAACAAACCAAACACGAAGATAAGCGACGAGAGACGCAAGCATTTTTCACGCAAGACGCACTGGACCGCCGCGTCCAGTACGAAAACGAGGCGCTAACCCGACTCGAGACGTTCCTGGATGTCATTGAGCAGAACGTCATGCGAGGCGTCGAGGTACAGCTTTCCGCATTCTGGGATATCGCCCCGTCCCTCCTGGCTCTTGTGCAGCAGGCGCCTGAGAACTTGCGCGGCTTCCAGGTGCAGATACCCGCGGATGAATACGAGGAAAATCCGAGCTACTATGAGCATCCACTGCAGTATCTGTATACGTTGCTTTCGCATGCGGAGAAATCGAGCTACCAGTTCATTGAGTCGCAGACGAATCTGCTGTGTCTCTTACATGAGGTGCGGTCTGCTGTTATGCGGGCCAGTCGGAAGCTTGTTGAGGCACAGCGGATTAAGCGTGGGGAGGCGGAGGAGGATGTTTGTCGTGAAATGCAGGAGACTCGCGCTGATGAAGAACTGACACTTACCACTGATCTTAAGGATAAGGTTGCTACTGTTGAGGGTCAGTGGACTGAGGCGCTAGGAAGTCAGATCGAGGGATTGAGAGAACGGGTGAAGGAACAGCTTATGAATGAAAATGGTTGGGAGGAATTGGAACAATTGGAGGAATAGAAGAGTGGTTCTTTGTGATTTTTTTTTTTTTTTGCTATGTACTTGGCAGCGTGATATCCCCATTCGTTCGTTATAGATCAAGTGATGCGAGCCAGTGGCCTGCGACACTTGAGTTTTTGGTCTCCTTTAGGGATGTGAGTGTGAATATATATATATCAACTAATAAAAGGGCTTAATTTGTCAATTGAAGTGAAATCCCAAGAATATGGGAATATGGCTGGTAGTGAAGAAAAGAAAGGACATGCGATACTGAGAAAGTCGCTAGCGTTATCCACAGTCACGTGCACCTTCTAGAGTCTTCCGCCGTCCTTCAAATAGCTCTTTTTCCCCTCGACTCTCCTTTCCTTTATTTCACCTCAAGAGTCCTTGATGTCCTTGATGTTCTGGACTTGATTACACCAACTGTAAGTTTCAATTGTCTTTTTGCTTTTATTACATTCCACATTGAGTGCGAAGAGGGTTGTGGTTTCAACCTACCCCTCGACAACACTCAATGGCCTTACATGAAGAGACTTCAGCTGGCACCAGTCTGAGAGATGTTTCTCCATCTACTTGCGGACAACGCTTAACAAGTCCGGGATACGCCCCGAGACCTGACATTGGCTTTTCCTTCACATGCAATTTTCATCCACCGCGAGAAAGAGATCATGGCTAACAGGAATTTCCAACAGAACGTTTTAGCACACTTCTCTTTTTTTTTTTCCTCCCCAGATTTCTTTTTTAAAAAACAGCAAACAACCCACTTTCCAACCCCAAATCAGAGTTTTCTTTCATTCCCCTAGTCAACATCCATCATGGTCCTTCACAACCCCAACAACTGGCACTGGGTCAACAAGGATGCGTCTGGCTGGGCCAAGGAGTACTTGGAAAACAACCTAGTCGGCATCAGTGTCGAGGAAGGGGGCGTGTCAGCCAAAGTAGCCAAGGTGTTGTCCATGGATGGCGACGTAGATGTCAGCCAGCGCAAGGGCAAGGTCATCACTCTGTTCGATGTCAAGGTCTCGCTAGAATACTCAGGTTTGTAGTCCAATATCAATTTCAGTTTATTTCAATTTCACGTTTTCCTTTATTTTTGTGGACCTGGCAGCTGAGACGCTTCCATAGGTAAGACCAAGGACGATGAGGATGTCACCGGCACCATCAACATTCCCGAGGTAGCCCACGACACCGAGGAAGATGAGTACGTCGTATGTTCACTTGTCCCCATTCCCCATCGCCAAGGTGATCTGTAATACTAACCATGTAAAACCCCCGTCTGCAGTTCGAGATTGAAAACCACGCCGACTCCAACTCGAAGCAGCCCGTAAAGGACCTGGTGCGCACAAAGCTCGTCGTCGAACTCCGCAAGGCCCTATCCGGCCTCACCCCGGCCCTGATCACCGAGCACGGCAAGGACCTTCAGCACGCCCCAGGCGTCAACCCATCCAGCGGCTTTCCCAAGGCCAGCCTTCACCCTCAAACCAAGGCCGACACCCCAGCCGCGCAGTCCACCACCACTTCCAAGACCGGTAAGGTCGCCGTCAACACAACCACCGTGACGGCTTCGGACGAGTTCCGCACTACAGCTGGAGAGCTCTACAACACTTTCACGGACCCGCAGCGCATCACTGCGTTCACGCGCGGCGCGCCGCGCCAGTTCGAGGGCGCCAAGGTCGGCGGCAAGTTCGCTATCTTCGATGGAAACGTAACTGGAGAGTTCGTTACCCTCAACGAGCCCAAGCAGATTGTCCAGAAGTGGCGTCTTGCTCAGTGGCCCGAGGGTCACTTCAGTTCGCAGGAGATCAACTTCGATCAGAATGATATCGACGGTGTTACTCAGATGCGTGTTTCTTGGTCTGGTGTTCCGGTTGGACAGGAGGATGTCACCAAGCAGAACTGGGACATGTACTATGTTCGCAGCATTAAGCAGACTTTCGGGTATGTCATTCCTGCTCACCTCTCCAGTTCTTCTTTTTCTTCTTCTTTCCTGCACATTCATCTTCTTCTGATTATCCCCGTTCTTTTTTTTTTTCTGGTCTCATTTGCCAATCCGGCCTCTGTCTACAGATCTCAGCGTTCCTCAAAAACCTCGCAATACTGGAACCAGTTACTAATAATACTCGTTATTTTCGTTGGTGTAGGTTTGGCAGTATTCTCTGATCGACTACATCTCTTACCGATGGCATGAAAGACACAAAACAATGCATTCGTCCGAAAAGACTTCTTTCCTCTTTTTCTCTCATGAATTGGCCACAGATAAAGATTGCAAACAGCGCAAGCAACTAGATGATTCGCCTGCTTTCTTTCTTCAATTCGTGTCTCTTTTCTTTTTTTCCACCCGTGTGGCCCTTGCAGTTGTGTGTTGGGTTGGACACAATGATGCTATGATAAGAGGAATGGTGTTATGTCTATGATAATGAAGATAAGTTTACGTTTTGATCTACTTGAGCTCCTTTGATAGATAGTATGCTAGATACTCCGATTGCTGGGCTTAGCCTCGGGCTTTCGAATATATCGGGGGTTCTGAGATGGCCGATTCGAGATTAGGTCCTGCTGCTGATGGGGGCTGTCTCTTCGGGAAGAAAACCTCTACCCGGTAAAGAGTCAAATAACAGGCCCAATAAAGATGAAATCGATCATAGAAGCCTATGCCTAGTTATCTAGGTGACTAGCCTTCGGGAAGATGGATCCAAGCCTTATTGCAAATGATCGCTTGGTTTACCTATCCTCCCCATTGATAGGATAGAGTGGAATATAGAATAGCAATGCACACTGTTTGTTCATTCATCGTCTATGTCATGCCTATATTTTTAACCAGCCGAAAATCTATTCGTTTTAAGATTCGACTATACCCTTTACAGAGTGCGCTCAATGAGCTCCATACCGTAGTCCTCCTTCAGAGTCTTGATAAGAGGCTCACAGATATCCCAAGTAACAGGGGCGAGAACACCCTATTATATATCCGTCAGTAAAAAGAATTTCGAGAGCAAAGGAGAAATGGATAAACATACAGTCTTACTGATAGTACCATCGAGAACCTGCTTAACGGCAACACCGCAAGGAATGCCAACGGTGCGGGCCATAGCCGAGCTGACGGGGTTACCGTACTCGCACAGGGTGGAGGTACGGGTCTCCTTGGAGCCGTCCTTGTTCTCAATCTCGAACTTGTGCTGGAGCATAACAAGGTCACGCTCGTCGGGGCCGTACTGCATCTTCTGCTCGAGGGTGGCGCAGAGGGTGTCGAGGGCGTTTCCGCGGGGGATGGTCTGCTCGTCGGAGAAGAGACCAATCCAGCGCAGGCCGGAGAGGAGACGATCGCGCTCGTCGTTGTTGGGGAACTTAGTCTTGGAGGCGATGGCCCACTGCAGATCCTTCTCGGAGGAAGAGGTGGCGCCGAGAACTTCCTTGGTGGCCTCCTTCCATGAGGTGGCCTTATCGAAGACGCTGTTGGGGGCGTCGTTGAGGAAACCAATGTCGACAAGGACCTTGATCATCTCGGGGAAGCCCTGGTAGCGAAGGGTACCGCGGATAACGGTCTGGGCCTCGGGGATACCGTAGCGCTCGCGGAAGGGAGTCTAGGAAAATTAGTTAACTCAAATCAGAGACTTTGAATGCATAGGCGTCATACGGAATCACGGTTGGGGTAGCCGACGAAGGCAAATCCGGGGTAGATGAAGAAGGGCTTGGCGGTAGCCATCAGATCGGGGCCGTCAATGGACACGATCTCACCATCTATATTCTGATTTAGCATTCTTTACTTCCTGTCATACATAAATAGAGTACGTACCTTGATAGATCTTGGCGGCGTTACGGAGGGCAAGAAGCACACCGCGGCTGAGCTAGTTAGTCATTTGTTCAAGCAGAAACTCAGCATTGGACGTTTGCTAACCTAGACCATGAGAACTTGAGAAGCCATTTGTTAGTCATTTATCAAATTGGTGAGAATTGGACTTTCACTAACCTTGTATCCCAGGGGGTTGTTGGAGCATTCGGGAGCGGGCAAACTGTTGTTTGTTAGCTGTATTCCCTATATAACATGAGAATGGTCGAACGAACCCTCCACAGAAGGAAACGAATCCGGTAACCTTGCCACCAGCAGCGTGGACCTCGTGAATGGTCTTGACAGCGTCTATTTCGTATAAGCATCTGTCTGTTTATATTGGCATAGACACTTACAAAGGTGATCAAGACCAGGGTCGAGACCGATCTCGTTCATGACTGTGATACCAGCCTCGCGGCACTGCTCATCCAACTCCAACATAGCAGGGGAAACGTAGGATGTGGTGACCACATTAGTCTGTTGTACTGAATTAGTCAAATGACCGCTTCATCCATAGAAAGGATAGTCACCTTAGTGCGGATAGCGGACTTGATAACGGTGGCGTGGAAAGTGTATGGGATAAGCGAAATGACAACATCAGCCTGGTTCAGGGCAGCGTCGAGGGCGGCATCATCGTTGACATCCAGAGAGATGGCCTTGGCGTTCTTGAAGCCAGAGGCAAGGGCCTGGGCGCTCTCGAGAGTACGGCAGGCTGTTACAGCATCGTCAGCTATATCCAATGCAATGTGGGTCCGTATAGATTCAATTGAACATACCGACAGTGACCTCGACATCAGCCTTGCTGAGGACCTCAACAGTGGGCTTGGTGACTATTAGAGATCAGAAATTAGCAAATGTATGACTCTTGAAGCTTGATGCGGGGCAGTATGACGCATTTAGGTCAGATGTCTTTGGAGGGGAGACGGGAGGGAGGCGTACCGAAGCCCGAACCCAATAGGAGGGCCTTGGAACCGGCAATTTGCTTGACCATTTTGATTCAATTGGTATGATAGATGATGTTGGAGTTGTTCAACTGGAGCACATCCGGCAGTCCTTCTCTGTGGGACCGGTATACGGCAGATGACTCAACGTCACGTGAACCGGTATCGGCGCGGGGTGAACATCAAAAGATCACTTTTCACCGCCTGCTGTTTGTGGCTAATTATTTTCACTAAGAAAGGAAAAAGTCGTCGATAAAGACATCCTTGTATTGTTATCTAGAGTAATGGAGAGAGAGAGATGGAGACGAAACATAATCTATGATCCCCACGGGGGAAAAAAAAGGCCAGAGAAGCAAAATAGGCACCTATTATTCTTGTACATCAAATGTGGGCAGCATCCATGGATGGATCTGGCGTATAAGAGGTAGCGGATTAGGAAGTAGATGATATTCTATTTATCGAGGACCGATGTAGTGTACGGCGATGCATCGATGCATAGATATATGCTGATATCAAGTCAGGCGTGCCCAACAGAAACTCCGCAAAAAGCAAGACGCCAGTGGATGCTGAAGCTGAACAAAAAACAAGTAGACACAGGGTATATAACAGACAATTTACTAGATGTCTTTGACCTTTCCACCTTGACGCCATAGCATCGCGTCTGGGCCTTCCTCGCTCGATTTTGCGTCGCCGGCAAAGTTCCCCTCTGCATTGGGGTCCTGTCGAGACTTGGAAATTCGCCTCTGCCATCCGAGCATCACGGGTAGGAAGTGCCACAGGTCGAATTCTGGCCACATGACGTTGAGGAACACAACCTCAGTGTTCTCGTGGGTCTGCCAGAGCATAAAGTCGCTCAGGCGTTCGACGCCTGACGTGCGGATCAGGATATCCAGGGGGGGAGTTCCCTTGGTCAACATGTGATCATTTAGAGTCTGACGAGAGATGGTTTCGGGGGAAATATAAACTGGGCTATCTGCCTCAGTCGCAGACCTCGGTGGTGAGCCGCCCTTGGGGTCTTGCTGGTTTCCGAGGTGGAGGGTTGTGGAAGACGAGCAGGAAGACATCGATCCGTAGACTCGGTCGGAGTAGTTCTGCCGAGGAAATGCGTCGTCATCCTGTCCCGAAGAGCCCGATGTAGACTCAGAGTCACTTTGTGATTCATGTGTTGTTGAGCCGAGCGTCTGGGCGCGGATATTATGTGTGATATGGGATTCTGAGAAGCGGGAAGCGGCAGCCGCGGAGCGTCCCTGTTGGATGGGGGTGGTATAATCCTCGACCGTGTCGCGGATAGCGGAGGTGATCTCGTCGCGGGAGGTATAGGGGAAGCAGATATTTAGGACGCGGTCTCCGTTGCGGCTGGTCATGTCGACAGCTTTGTTGACCGCCTCCAAAACGTCGGGTTTGAGCATGTCGAGACGACCCAGGACGCGAACCTTTGCTCCATATCGATCGAGCAGGTCTCCGTGTTGAGCCATCTGCGACAGCTTCACCTTGGCCATTTCCATGAGCGCATCCACCTCGAATTTTGACCGTTTGAAGTTCTCGATGCTGAACGCGTAGATCGTTACTACCTTCACTCCGCTCTTATAGCAGACTTCGAGGATCTATCGGTCGTTAGTATCGGGCCACAATACGGGTGCTGCCGTGTAACGCCGAGCTGCCAAAATGGTGGCACTCACTCTTGCAAGAGCTTCAAACCCCAGATTATGTCCCTCCACTGTCTCAATTCCATGTGACCGGGCAAAGCGCCTGTTTCCATCCATGACAAAGGCCACATGCTGGGGGACAGGGCCCTGTTGAAGTGCGCCGATCAGCAGTTCCTTGAGGCTCGTAATGGCATACTCGGCAGGCGGAGAGGCGAGGAACCAGTTCCTGAGACGTGACATATGCAATGAACCCGGCATGATGAATATGTGAAAAAGATATAATGCCCCCTAAACTCCGCAGAAAAATCGAGAAGTTGGGGTAGAGACCGGATACGGAGTAGAAGATAAAAGGTGCCCGGGTTAGCGGCTGGCCGGATTCGGCTTCGTACTACAAAAACGCGACGTGGTCAGTTATGACAGTCTTTTCTTTTTGCTATGGGCAACTTTTAGGATAATATTGAGGCAATGCAATTAAAGTACCTAGGCTACACCATTTTCATTTTCATGTGCAATTTTAGCTTCTAAGGGGGGGCCTCTTTTTTGCCCCCCTACTCTCAACGTAAGCCCTGTGCAAGTGGCGAGGAAAAATGAATCGGCCAAGATCGGCCCTGCCCCCGGGCAACAGCCAACATCTTCATAATTGGCTGACCTTGGATGATGCCTACTGGTTTTAAAAATATGTTGCTTTGGGCTATGTGATTCGTATCTACATCTCCTAAGCCTCGTACTGAAGAGGCGTAATTGCTGCCTCAAGGGCACAAAAATACACAATTCTCCTTTACTGATTACGCTTATTATCAGATTTCTTCATATATTAAGTAGTTGACCCCCTAGGTAGATGTTTGGTGACATTCATAATCATAAAAAAAAAACAGACAGGATATCTTGAATGGTTATATAAGAGCAAATACGTACACAGCTTTGCACCGAACACCGTGGTTAATGGTCGGGATGATAAATGATTAAATGATCAATGCAGTACACATCTCAAAGGTCTTTTCGGGACTCCTCAGTGCTGGATGGAGTTCCCGCACCTGAGCTGGCCATATCCCAGCTTCCATCTTCACTTCGACGCCGACGACGCTCTCCGCGCTCTCTCATGGCATCACGGATCCGTGAACTAACGTCCTCAAGCGGGTCTTTCTGGGTGAGAGCGCTGAGCGGCTTCAGTCCGTGCCGAGAACCAGATCGGGTGCTAGCAGATCTGCTGCGACTACGATCACGACTAGGAGGTCGTGTGGAGAAGAAGCCAATGTTGGCGAGGTTGTGGAAGGACTCGTTGCGGGGGAGGGGTTCTGACGAGGGCATTTTCTCGGTATGGTCTGACACGCTGGTTCTTCTAATCTCCGGCAAGTCGTTTTCGGCCTTGGTATCGGTATTGCTGGCTTCTCGGAATGGATCGGTGACAACCCGAGCGGCGTCAAAGTCGGGGAATAGCTCAGGTCCCATGGTATTGATCGCCTCTGTCACTTGGTGAGCCAGTGCAGCGCGTCTCTCTCGAAGTCTCACCAGCGTGTTGGCCGATGATGGGTTCAGGGATAGAACAAGCGGGCGAAGTGACTTGATGATGTCCATGCCCACTTCACCGATCCGGAGAGCCGCAAAGGTGATTGTGGGGAAGAGTACCATGCCGATCATGACCACCGACCAAAGTGGCACCCAGTCTGGAACCAAACCATTAACTCGGTTCCAGTACGTCC
The DNA here is from genome assembly GCA_030142185.1 of Penicillium thymicola. Lineage (NCBI taxonomy): Eukaryota > Fungi > Ascomycota > Eurotiomycetes > Eurotiales > Aspergillaceae > Penicillium > Penicillium thymicola. Next base: position 23,429 of record LACB01000158.1, read on the forward strand.
AATAAGTGAGGGAAGCAGTGTAGAATGCATACAGTGCCGGAGCAAATGCAAGGGCAATAAGAAGCTTCCACGTGGCCATGACATCTCGGCCTTGAAGTTTCACTGTAGAAGCAGCCAGTGCTTCCTTGGACTTCTTTGCGGAGAGGTACTTGGTCGCGATGAAAACGGGGGTGAAGAGCAGGAAACCGGGGAGAGTCCCGATTGCCAGGAGTACTAATTTACCTAGGCGGTAAATTAAGGTAGCGACCACCTGCAAGATGGAGAACTTGGCGTAGGTCACTTGGTGATCCCGGATTCCAAGAAGGCGAAGCTGTTTGTTATATCCTACAATAGACTTGCGTAGTTCAACGATCCGGGAATCGTCTTTGAAGTGGGCATAACCTTTCACAAGACGGCGGTTCAGCTCCACAACCATAGGGAGAGGAAGATTTTTGCCTTTGGTGTTGTACAGACGACGGGCAGCTTGAATGACCTTTGAATTGTCAGCGTAAGTAAATTCCTCCAAATAGTAATAAACTTACCATAAGAGTTTCATAATCGGGACTAGTGACGGTGACCGAGACGAGACTTCCGTAGATGATTTCCAGCAAAGCACCGACAGACTCCCGTCGTTCACCTTGCTTGAATTGCTCTACCAATTCCGAGGGAATGTCAATTGGAGTACCGAACTCAATAACGGCTCTGGAGCGGAACTTGTGGGCATGGAAGTAGTTCATGCCACAAGGCACGATCTTCAAACCACAATCCGGATTCTCAGCCAGGGTGCCTAGAGCCATCAGGGCGACACCAGCTGTATCGTGTCAGGAAATTTTTCGGATCTATTAAACACAAAGAGCTTAAGCTTACCTTTTAAGGGAAGCAGTGTAGTACGATCATGGCTTCCACCTTCCGGGAAGATACCGACACAGCCGCCTGTGCCTAGTCTTTTGAATACTGCCTGATAGACTGCGGTCTGATCCACATGCGGAGCAACCTTGAATTTGGTGCCCTTGAAATCTGGACCCTGCTCGGATGCCTCTCCAGTGAAATTTCCATCACGGTCAATGTCTTTCCGTCCAGTAAGCTGGGCTAGTGCATCCCTGTGCTTGAAAGCCTTCTTGAGCACCAATTCCTCCCGTCCCTTGATCTCGGCGATCGCGGTACTGTGTGACGTTCCGTTGATGGTGGGCAGGGCAATAGTTCCGTCCTTTTCGAAGCCCTTTCCTTCAAAGTTGGTTCCAACACCTCGCAGCAGAGTTGGCTCGTTTATCGGGTCGGGAAGGTAGATGGTGCCGGCTCCGGGTTTCAAGTTGTCCATAGCACGTGCCACGGGCAGTGTCCCAACTGCTCTCGCCAAAAATCCGATGAACCTGCGTTTGAAAGACTTGTCTGCAATAAGCCATGAGATCCGACGTTGCGCTTCACTGCGAATGACGCGCATCAACACCAAAGAATCCACGAACTGAGCGAACATCCCTCATTAGCATCTTGTGTGGTGTGTGTCGTGGCCGGAAGCGAGCGGCATACCTGGTTCGCATGGGGAGCTGCCACCAGAATGATGGGACCGCGACGGGGGATTTTCCATGAGCCTCGGGGATGGACTTCGCGGAAGAAGAGGTCAATGAGCACGGAGAATGTCCAAAGGACCAAATCATACATCCACCCCACGAGGGGTGGGATATACTGGCCTTTGTCTCCCATTGTGGGGTAGAAGCCCGACGGGCAGTTTCCCGGGGAAAATAAAGCTGGAGGGTCGTGAGAAGGTCGTCAAAGGGTTATGATTGTGTCGACATGGAAGTCCCTAGAGAAAAGATAAATGAGTACGGATAACCGGAATAGCTTGGGATCCACATACTTGGCTGTTTCGAGCCTCAAAACACCACGGACTATCCAATATATTTGATAGGCAGAATATCAGAACATAAAAGCAAAGAAGAAAACATGAGAAGAGGGGAAGAGTTGAAGTTCGAACCTGGAAGGTTTGAGAGCCTTAGCGCGTTTTGACTCGGACGCTTCTAGAACGTGACATGTTGGACACAAGTTAGGGACTTACAATTGAAAGTCGATTTGGAAAAGAAGTAACTATTCTCTTGTTATTCTCTATGTGCATGCAAATGTTACATGCTATAGAAGCGAATAATATGGTCAGTCACACTGAGAAAAGCTCTGAAGCGCTCTGAACCTCTTATAATCCCCCCTCCAGCTGAGCACAGGCCAGATCATTGCGACATGACAAGTTGGGGTCCCAATATGAGATCAACTTTCCACTCCCAACACATATATGCAGAGTACCTAGCTGTTGGGATTCGGGTGATCAAAGCGTTATGCGGCTATTCCAGGTTTTTGATGGGATCGACCTGGAAGCTATAGCCAAGCGCATGGAAGAGTGCGCAAAGCATTAAGCTTAACGCGGTGGAGACAATGTGTCTTATATACATACCTATAAGTAGAATAGTCGATATAGTTAACTACATACTATATTGGAATTTAAGATCAAAATGATCTACACATATAAAAATTCCAAAAAAAAAAAAGAAGCGATCAGTTTTCCACACCGTATAACGTAGAAGTTTCCCCTGCACGTTTGTCTCCCCGCCTGCCCCGCCTTTCCACTTCAACTTCCTTCGATTTGATATTGCAAGTCTACACTTCACTTGAGACCCTCTGAATAGTCACTTTTTGCTCTTGTCTTCGGGGAAATTTACAGGCCTTGTTTTGGTCTCTCCCCACGCCCGTCTATACCCAATATCAACACACCACCCTTCATCTTCCAACCCGACAACTTGATCACCATTCTCCTGCCGGAGGTTGGGCTGATAAAAATAGTGTCACATGCGCCTGGAATGATCTCGCATCATGTCTCTCAAGTATGCCTCTGCTCCCATAACTGTTTCTTCCCGGAGCCGGCCAGGACCAGACCCATATAACATTGAAGCATCTATGTTGTATACTGACTGCCTAGTTGGGTAATGCTTGATGACCAGGATGGCTTCGTCCGTCTTCCCAACGAACGTTTGATCTACTCCTCCCCACCTCGTACTAGTGTCTCTTTGACTCCACCGTCTGGATACAAAGGCGCAGAAAAGCTTTCAATCCAAAGCAATGCCGGCTGCATCCACCTCACCAACCAACGAGTCAGTATTCATTGATATCCATGTCCCTCCATCATTTTAACCCTCGCTAGGTTATCCACCTTCCCGCATCCAGAAGCAATGACTTCCAGTCCTTCTCGTCACCTCTCTTGAATGTCCGTGACTCCCATGTATCGGCACCATTCTTCGGACCAAATGTATGGACAGCTCTGGTTCAACCAGTACCCGGAGGTGGCATTTCACCGTCCCTCCCTGCCGTTCAGTTGAAAGTGACTTTCAAGGAGGGTGGGGCCTTTGACTTCCACACCAACTTCGAGCGGATCAAGGAACGACTCGAGCAAGCTGTTGAGAACACAAGCGAGGGCACCCGAGGACAACAAAATTTGGATCTCTCAGCAGTTCATTTGGAAGAGTTGCCTGCATATGAAGCTCCGCCCAATGCTAACCAAAGTGCTAGACCCAGCCAAACACCAGAAGAGTCGCAAAGCAGTCGGGCATCTGACACGGGTACTGAACCCGTGGAGCCGCCTCCATGTTACGAGGAGGTTCAGTCGCAAAGTGTTGCCCAGGAGCTGGAGGCGAGGCTGCGACGGGCCACCTAATCTTTTGGGAGTCTATTTCAACATGCCATTCTATCACTTATTTGAACTGGCCTCATTTTTATTCTCATCTCATGTACATTATGTCCCCATCAATTAGCAATTAGCGATACGAAAGCGGTGATACGCATTTTAGAAATGGAGACAGGAAGAGTTGATATGCTCGCCAACATTGATTCCCGGCAAACAATAATAGAATTATCCCGTATTTCCGAGATCCCTAGATCAAGCAGAAATAACTTCAGGATTAAATTCCTCATAAACTGCAATCGTCAAGTCTTGAATCGGGTTGGAGCCCATTGGCCAATCACGTGCGGTATAATTGGCGTCTCTCAGCGGCCGGGCCTTTCCGATTTTCCAGTCCGAAAGAAGCAGCTCTTGGGCAAAACCAACAACCTCCCTCAATTACAACCCCCTTCCGCTTTTCCACCCCCACACAAGACCTCCGGTCATCATTCAATTGATCTCTGTCGCAATGGGTCTCTCCGACTTTTTCTCTGACGTCGTCTCCTCCTTCGGTTTCACCGAGGCCCAGGCTGAGGCTCCCGCTCAAGACACCGAGACCGAGACCACCACCCAGGAAGAGCCCGCTGAGAAGGAGGAGCCCGCTTCCACCGAGACCGCCGAGACCGAGTCCGCCGAGGAAACCCCCGAGGAGACCCCTGCTGAGGAGGAGTCTTCCGAGGAGGCTCCCGAGGAGGAGGAGGCTGAGGCCGAGGAGGAGGAAGAGGAAGAAGAGGAGGAGGAGGAGCCTGAGGACATCAAGCCCAAGCTCGAGGAGGGTGAGTGACCTTGCTGTTTTTTCCGACTTTTGCTTTTTTATTCGCATTCCATTGTCGCCTATGTTATGCGATCGTTGGACGCGAGCTATTGTTCACACCAATTGGCCTTATGTGTCAGGATCCGCGCCTGGGTTATAAAACCGCCAATGGCATTCCAAATATGTATTTCAGCGGCTTTCTCGATCGGATACTAACTATTACTCTCAGAGTGCGCCCACTCCGCCGTCTGCGCTCCTTACAAGCACCACTACGACGAGTGCGTTGAGCGCGTTACCCGCCAGGAGGAGGATGAGGATTACAAGGGTCCCAAGGAGGACTGCGTCGAGGAGTGTAAGTGCAATTGCTATTAACGATGGGACTAGACAAAACCTTGGAATTGCCTCCCATCGAGTCCTGATTGTGCGACTAACATAACCCCCAGTCTTCCACCTCACTCACTGCGTGACCGCCTGCGCTGCCCCCAAGCTCTGGAGGGAGCTGAAGTAAACGACTCTTCCATTGAGTCTTGATTTCGGCGTTCCATCCAACCCTCGCATCGACCTGGCCCACGAATAATCTTCGCTCTCCACCGCATCGATATGGGGAACCCCTTGGACCGAAACGCCGGAAGAAAAACCAATCCCGCTTTTATGATGGCTGCTAAGGCGGACTGATAGCCTGGTAGCTTGCCGCCTTGGATTGAGAACGCAGGATCGATCCAGAAACATGAAATCTTGTTTTCTGGTCGTTCTTTTGCGGTATTTGTGAGCATATGTATTGTGTTTTCAAGGCAGGGAGGAGGGCTCAGAGGAAGCAACAAAGAATAATAGATCATTGGCCCTCCTCTTTCAAGCCTTGTGTGTACAGATAGCTGGTCTTCCGCCTGTTCGAACTGTGCTTTTGTTTATTCTCTTGTTTTAAAACGAATCTCATCTGTCTAGATTGGCATTGTGCTTCTGGTAGGCTAGGCGTATAGCTATCACCCAACTACAGGATGCATATAAGTCGGCTCAGTATAGTCATGGCCAGATTTTTGACCCAAAAGTATGCTCAATCTGCCAACCAGACTGATATATATCGATCCAAATCGCACTAACTCCCTATGGGTGGTCATAAATTCAAAGATATCAGGGTAACATAAACGGGGTATAACTCGTGCTGATCAGGACAACAGAAATAAAGACTCGTCAAGAGCACCATATGCATGGTGCAGCAACAAATAAAAAAGAGCGAACCGTCACGGCTCTTCCAAACCGCTAAGAGGGACGAGTTGCACATCCCAAAAGAACCTTGAGACACAGTCCTCAATTCTTGATCAGGGTGTCAGTATCCACAGCAGACTCGTCAGATCTAACCCTCTTAACATTATCATCAGTGGGAGCCACCTCCCCAACCTCCTGCAACTCAACCCCACGATCAACCTCCCACCTACGACGATGAACATCCCTCCCAAAAAGCCCAATCGTCAACGGAAACGGCGCAGCCACAACCGCAACAACAGCCGCAAATACCAACGCATTCCGCATATTATACGGCGGCACAGCCGCAGCGTCAGTCTTCAACGCATCCTGGATAAGAATAAAACAAGCACCAAGCAACTGCCCACCCGTCCAGCAGATGGTACTCCCAATCTCCGACGAGAGCGGATAAGTAATCTCAGCTAGGTACTCTAGCGCAATGGGCAGCATAGCAAACGACGCCGCGCCCAGCAGCGCCATAACCACATACGAAGGCGGGATTCCTGCCGCACTGCCCGGCGCGAAAATAAGTCCGATATATGTGACGGCCACTATAGGCACCAGCACGCGGATACTGCCCAGATAGTGTTTGTACCGGTCTGTTATCGGTGACATGATTGCCGACGTGACGAGTCCCACCACGATTAAGATGGCGCCTGCTATGCCGGCTTCTGTCTCGGAGAACCCGTGCGGACTGAGGATTTGGTTTAGCAGCGAGGAGACGCTGTTGAAGAAACCCACGTATACGGAGAATGGGATGAAGATCTGCCAGAATTCGCGCGTGCTGGTTAGTTCGCGTACTGCGGCGCCCAGTGGTGTTTGTGGCTTTGCGGAGGATGCGCTTGCGGGTGTTGGTGGTGAGGTTGGGAGAAAGAAGGATGGAAGTGCTGCGACGGTGGACTGTTGGTTTCACTTGTGTAAGCGAAGGACAGAGAAAGGACCAAAGGGTGGGTTGGGATGTTTTGGGGATGGGTTTCACGTACGATGATCGAAATGTACAGGACCATATTTGGAATATCGGAGGGTTTCGACGCCCACTCCGAGTCGATTAGCTGGCCCAGGGCTGCGCCGAGTGGGTTCGCTAGACTGGCAACTGCTGTTGCGCTTGTCCGCCCTTTATCTGAGAACCAGAGCTCGCTGTATCGGGTTGGTGCGCACAGGCAGAAGGGCTGCGCAAATCCTATGAGGATCTGGCCGAACATTGCGAGCCCGAAAATGCCGCCGTTTGCTCTTGTGCCGGCATATCTGAGCCAATTACCGACTAGTAGGAGTGTGGCGGTGGTGATTATAGCTGGTTTGGGGCCGCCTTTGTTCAAGATCCAGATAACGATGCTAGGAATTTGGTTAGTGAATGGGATACTTCGAGCGGGGGGTTTTTTTCCCTTATCTTTCTTTTCAAAATAGCGATTCATGCATACTTACGGGCTAACAGCACAGAAGGCAAATAGATAGCCAGTGCTCATCCAGTTAATAGCGCTCTCCGAGACATCGAAGTACTCGGCGGCTGTTGTCGAGATGGACGAGAAGGTTAACCACTATATACAAGAGTCAGCGCACATGTAAAGTCGATTTAGTTATGGATTAATCGAAAAGCAAAAAGAAGCGCATACATCCCAACTAACGACGATATTCAGCAATACCAGCTGGGCCAAACCCCAGAATCGTCGCTTATAGACCTTGTAGATAGGTCGAGAGCCCTGCTCTGCATCTGGAGAGCGCTCAAGAGTCGACATGTCCATAGTGAAGTGTGACAGAGCAAATGCATTCTGTGCGGGCCTCTATAAGAAAATGAAAGCAAACTGGCAGCTCACATCTTTTTAGTCTCTTGGCCTTTCTGATGTTACTCTGGGGATCCGAGGTACACGCAACCGGGGTACTTGGCGGTACTTGACCAGCCCTACTGCGACGTTGCATTACGCAAGTACTATCAAGTACTTTTAGGTAGCACACAGCGGGGTTGATAGTTGAACCATGTGAGGTCTTAGGTCGCTATATGTTGATATATCTTATAACTGTTGAATCTTGTACAGTATGTTGTAGGTACACATTGGAATGTGTCTCTACAATATAGTGGATTCGCTATAAACGAATCACCTCTTGAGACAAAGAAAGTGGTGGAACTCATCTCGTATACGTATTCAGGGGTAATCTCCATACATCTACGGAGTAACTACGGAGTACAGCATAGTTATGTTGTTGTATCCAAGATCTACCTGTACAATTATTCAAATCGAACATATCATTTACAAATGTATACTCCCCGTACGGCAGTAGAAATTGCTGTGGCGGAAACCCTAAGTTGATGCCGATCTTGTGTTTTCTCCTTCGCTCCCCGCCATCTTTTATTTAACATCAGCCTCTACTTTCGCTAAATACATCGAATCCCTCTCTTCACATCTATTCTCCTAATTGAGAGGGACCTACTACCTCTTCTCCCCCCGATCGCAACCCCCAGCGCCCGAATTCCATAATGCGTAACGCTTGTTCCTGAATTTCTCCTACCCCATTCTACCCGGAGAGACCCCGGCCATTGAACGACCATGAATATAAGTATGCGCTCCAGCCAGTCCTCCTACGGGGACCCGCGGTATCTCTCGACCATGACCGTCTCCGATGCTCCAGCTCCGGTGCCGCCGCACGGAAAGACACTCGTGGACGGGTATCGGGATGCCCTGGACCCCCAACATGAGGAGCGGTCGCGATACAACCCAGTGAGTACAGACACAACACGCCAGCCCGGGACCCCAGCTAACCATGGCTTCTTCATTTCTGGTAGCTCAACCCGACTCACCCGCGAAGCTCGGCTCTCCTGAACGCCAACGACCCCGTGGCCATGTACCTGTTGACCGAGACCGCCATAGGGGATAGCACGAACTACGAAATCCTATCCTTCGAGGAGGTGGAAGAACTCAAGAAAGAAGTCACACTACTGTCCACTCGCATTCAAGGCACGAAGCGGAAACTGGCGCTCGAAACGAAACTACGTGACGCGGCGCAGTCCCTCGGTAGACTTTACAGCCCTCCCAGCCCGCGGAGCAGCGGCGAGTACGGTGCCAATGCCGGATCAACCTCGAACCGGATGAGCCGGGGTATATTTGGTCGCAGTGGGGCCTCTGAGGCCCTCGATAAGAGTGACTCTGAACTCGCAGTCAGCCAGCGGCGATGTGAGGAGTTGGCGCAGGAACTCTGGAAGCTCGAGAAAAGGTCGCAGAATATCAGCCAGCGCTTGCTGGAGCACACTGCGGGTGTTTTGCAGATGACACACAAAGGTCTGAAGAAGGGTCCTAAGAACCCTACCACTTCGGATAGCACCTATGATGATCAGAAATTCGACGACCGCAGTCTCTACCGGACAACCGAGCATTTGGATAACTTTGGCGTGAACGGGAAGATTGAGACCAATGCGGCCGCCGCAATGAATACCGAGGCTATGCAGGTTACCGAACGACGATTGGAGGAACTGAGCGAACGCATGCATGATATGATGATACAGTCCAACCCCGGTGAATTCGTCGATCCTCCCCCGCAGCTGCCAGGGGGTGGAGGGCCCGTCAATCCCACATCAACGGTCGACGCTCATTTGGCCTATATCGAGAGTAGTATGAATAATATCGTCTTGCATACGGGAGAAGTTCCTGCTCCCTCGGCTGCTCGCAGTATTGCACCTGAAGCCGAGGACGCCTGGAAACACCAACTCACCGAAATCAACAACCAAGTGCAAACCATCGTTGACCGGTTTGGTTTGACCCGTTCACCGACCTTGCCTCCCCCCCCTGATGCGTCTCGCGGCGATGGGCTAGAAGAACAACTCTCATACCTTCAGACTGGTGTAGATGGCCTGGAGAGCCGAGTGGATGGAGTACTTGAGCAAAAGAGTATTCTCACGACGCAAATCCAGCAGCAGCGCGAGCTCAACTCCAAGTCGGACGCCGAACGCGATGCCCATATCGGCGACCTGACAGAACAGTTAACTCAAGTTCGCAGAGACCTTGAAGTATCTGAGCGTGAAAGCAATGCCAATCGCGATGAGCTGGCTCTTGTCATGGGACAGCTCAACGCAATGCGCCACAACGGCACTTCTCAGGAAGAAGCCAAGGCGACTCTGGTTCAGGCCGAGGGCGAAGTTGCGCGTTTACAAAGCGTTGTTACCTCGTTGCACAGCGAGGCTGATGTCAGAGCCCACGAAATCAGAGAAGCCCGGGATGCCCAGGATCAAGCAGAGACCGAGGTTAAGCGCCTGCAACAATACATCGACGATCTGCAGAGAGACAACGATGCCAAAGCTGAGGAACTCAGTGATGCCCGCGACCGCGCAGAAGGGGAGGTCAAGCGCTTAGAGGTTGTCATTACATCACTGCAAAATGACACCGACGCTAAGAGCGAAGGAGTCAGAGAGGCCCGCGAGCATGCGGAAGATGAAGTGAAGCGTCTCCAGGTGGTCATTACATCTTTGCAGAATGATAACGACGCTAAGAGTGAAGAGGTCAGAGAGGCCAGAGAGGCCTGCGGCCATGCGGAAGACGAGGTCAAGCGCCTTGGGGTTGTCATCGCATCATTGCAAAATGACCACGGCGCTAAGAGTGAAGAGGCCAGAGAGGCCCGTGACCATGCGGAAGATGAAGTGAAGCGTCTCCAGGTGGTCATTACATCTTTGCAGAATGATAACGACGCTAAGAGCGAAGAGGTCAGAGAGGCCAGAGAGGCCTGCGGCCATGCGGAAGACGAAGCCAAGCGCCTCCAGGTGGTCATTACGTCTTTCCAGAATGATACCGACGCTAAGAACGAAGAGGCTAGGGAGGCTCGCGATCATGCGGAAGACGAAGTGAGGCGCCTAGGGGTCGTCATTGCATCAATGCAAACCGATACCGACGCTAAGATGGAAGAGACCATAGAGGCCCGCGCCCGTGCGGAAGATGAAGTCAAGCGTCTCCATGCCGTTATTGAGACTTTGCAAAACGACACCGGTGCTGGAGGCGAGGACGTCAAGGAAGCCCGACATCGCGCGGAGAATGAGGTCCAACGCCTGCAGAGCGTCGTTGAAACGCTGCAGAACGAGAGCGATTCCAGGTCCGAGGAAGTTAGGGGTGCTCGTGACCGCGCAGAGCAAGAGGTGGCTCAACTCGAAGCCGCAATCCAACAAATCCGGATTCAATCCGATGCCCGTATCAAGGAAGCGGATGATCAGCGCGCGCAGTCTGACCACAACGTCACTCGCCTGCAGAATGAGTTGACTGAACTTGAAGGCGAGATTGTGCGGGTGACAACTGAACTGACAATGGCCAAGGCAGAGCTCGATGGTGCCTATGGTACCCGAGCCGAGCGCGCGGCAGAGGTGGCTTCCAACCCTAGTGTCCAAAGGGAGAACGATGCTCTGGTTACTCGAAACATCGAGCTCACTGAAGAACTGGCCGCTCTGAAGAGCCAACGAGGAGGTGGTGACCTTCAACAGCGGGCGGATACTCTTGAGAGAGAACTTCGTGAGACCATCGATGACTACGAAGCCATGACGAAGGCCAGCATCGAGTTTGAGAAGGAACGTGAGCGCTTCGAAATTTTCATTGACAGTCTTCGGGATCGTTGTGAGCAACTCGAGACACAACTCGCGGAAGAACGTATCAGCTGGATGAACTTGAGTAGTCCCACATCCGTGGGCCGCGATGGCACTTCTGAGACGACATCTACTATGGTGCTCAAGAATGAGTTCAAGAAGATGATGCGTGACACGCGCAACGAGAACATGAAGATACTGAGGGTGAGTTGTTATTGTACCTTTTCTCTCTCATTTCGTACTAACTGACACCTCCCAGGCCGAACAAGAAGAGCGTCGCAGAATTGAAGGATTGCTGCGAGCCCTAAGAAAGGAGCACGCCCAGGTGACTGGCAAGCCAATGCCCAGCCCAGGTGGCACTCCATTATGATTATGACATTCAACGTTTTCGGGTTTAGAGCGCATATTCATTGGAATAGTGTACATATAGACTGTTTTGTATAATATATATATATATTTCTTTTTGGGGACTTGATCTCGGCAGGCACGATGAGGATTGAGGATTGAGGATTGAGGATTGTCGAGGAAATCACATACTCATTCATCTTTGGTAATTTCATCTACTACTTATTCACCAAGCATATTTTAATCTTACCAAGCTTCGCTCTTTTTTTTTCAAGATGATTCCCCGTGGAAGAATCGATCAGTCCAATAACCCTCATTCGCAGTTTTTTTCAGCATCACAGAGCTTCCGACGTGGAAAACACCCTCGCGATTCCGACTCCATTTCACCATACGATAACCCAGACTCGTCCGAGTCTATCCTAAGCGATGAGCGATCTATATACAATGCGGTCAGAGTCGTTATGCCGAACAATTCCATACCTCGTTTCTATGCGTCTCTCCTCCATGAGAACCCCGTTCAAGAGCAAGGCTTAGCGGTCAACATGGCCAGATTCGTTCCCACAGATTCACAGGATGATTATAGCCCTACTACTGTGCCAACCAGGCGAGGAAGACGGCAGAGGATGGTAGGGAGGCTTGGGAACCACACCAAGCTGCTATCTGACCAGTGCTGGCAAGCCACATACAGGTCGAGACCTCCCTTGGGTAAAACAACATCGGTACTAGACCCCCGTCGGTCTTTACATCGCAAGGCGGTTTCCCTTGATGCAAACAAGCGTGATACCCGCAGGTCTAGATGGCCTGGGAACTTGGAACCTGCAGTGAAAATCGTCCAGCCTCCATATCCACCGCCAGAAAGGACGCCTACACCCCCTGGCCTTCCCTCCTTCGGCACGTCAGAGGCTGTATCCGTCTCTACACAGTTCATGATCCCTGACAATATTGCACGGTCACCCGCAAACCTGCAAGGGAGTGGTCCTGCTGGCGGTCAGCGTAGCAGTTCGTATGGCGACACCCTAAGGAGATTATTTGGCTTGTCGCCTTCTGCGTCTCACGGTAGGCTTTCCGTTAATGGTATAGGAAGAGCGGAGGATGGCACGCTAGTACAGGGCCGGTTTCCCCATCGACAAAGCGGCCATGGAATGAACATCGGTCGACCACTGCATGACCACCCTTTCCACCAACGCAATCTTCCCATTGCTCTCCAAGAAGCCACAGATACAAGCTACGATCCTTATGTTGAAGCTGCGCAGACAAAGGGTGGTCTTGGGCGAAGTCCAAACAGGCATGTCCAGCCTCTAGCCAGGCCACCGAGACGACGTTTCCCCTTTCCGTCGAGCCCGGCCCCTGCTGTGGTAAACCGCCGACCGCGGCCCAGAGCCACTGCACTTTTCAGCTTGCCGCGCAATCTGACTGGATCGGACGGTCCTGCAGATCCAGCGGGATCTTCTGCTCAAGGGACGAGGGCAAGTGGCGACCATGTCCCTCCCAACCCATCACGGTTGCATTCAGTTTTGACAATGGCTGGGTGCGGCGGCGGTGCATATGAAGATCCTCACGCAAACACGTCTGTCTGTCCGGACGTTTTGGCGTGGGTGAAGACCCAGAGATGCCTCTTCTGCTGCTGCTGCTCGGGCAGCCACGAGGAGCCGGATGATTCTCTCGGGGCAACCAGCTCGAGGGATACATATGTAACCGCCCAGAGCCAGGTGTCGCCTACTGAATCTCAGAATGAAAACAGTGAGGGGAATACTCGTCTCCATGGCTTCCAGACATGGATGTCATCTCTGTACGGTGCCACGTTTCCGACTCTTGGGTCCCCTGCTGCTGTATAAACTTTGATTGAAGTACATGTGAATCCACGACCTTTTGTGTTGCTACTGCGATGCTTTGTTCTTTCGTTTCTGAATCCTCAATGCACAAAACGCTAGCTGGGTGGTCTTATTATTAATTCGAACGTGTACTATCATTTTTCTCCTGTACATGCGGGATTTCTTCTCTCATGTCTTGTCGTTCCCTTTCTGTTTGCTCACAGCTAAATGGGCTCCCGATACCAATCCCCAAGCTAGAATGGGACTGGTCTTGTGCAATAATTGTGAAGTCAGATCCCTCCATGGGTCGATCTAAATCATTCGTTCAACGTACCTTTTCTGTTTAACTATAACCTCGTCCCTGCATGATAAGCATGCTTAAAATAGAGATTTTGATAGAAGCATGGTATACAGGTTTACTGTTTATGAGAGATTCGGAGATGTTTCAGGGGTTTCCACATCGTCTTATATTACATTGATAGCTACATATGTACCTAGTCTGAAAGGGGTTCGATCCTGTGAGAGGGATGGTGTGATGGCCTGAAGCTTTCACTATCTGTTTGCCCACGACATCCTCTTCTTCCTCCTTAATAGCCAGTGAGCAAAATCCATGCCTCCTCCCTTTCTCAACCCATCAAAAGATGAGCCCGAACTTAGCAGGAAGAAAGAGTCAACTGTCCCTTGCACGAATCAGTCGAAGTCAGCTTGGGGCTCTCCTTGTCGTCGGACTTCTCAACGCCCTCAAACTCCTGGCACACGTGCTTGACGTCAGATCCACAAGTATCGCTGATCTCAGCCTGGTCGCCGTAGTTGGAGTTGATTCCAACAAGGGTAGGCACGTTACTGGCCTGGACGTTCTTGACCACGACGGTGCGAGGGCTCTTGCTCTTGTTGTTGCTGCAGTTGCCGCATGAACGGTACAGCTTGCCGGCGTTCACAACGGTGAATCCATCAATGGTGACGGTTCCGACGCCGTTGTGCTGGATGACCTTGTCCTTGGCCTCCTGGGCACCTCCGCCCTGAATGAGAGCGTCTCCAGTTCCGATGATGGAAATGGCGTCCTACAAAAGACACATTAGCATTGATTGACCAGACACACATGGCCAGGTAGACAATGGGACGACTCACCTCGCAGACGTCACGGAACCAGACGTTTTTCAGGGTGCAGGCTCCCTCGCAGTGGATACCCTCGAGTTGGTCCGCTCCAATGATCACGTTGCTCAGGGATGCTCCGTCCTCCAAGATGAACACGGCGTTGTCGGAGCCTATTCAATCAGCTTCGTTTATTTTGGACGGGGCTTTTTTTATGTGGACATACCGGTGTCATCGTCGTTGTCGCAGGGTTGACCACGGTCGTACTCCCCGTTACGAAGATCAACATTGCCCTTGATCACACTGGGAGAAGGCAAAGAGACGATGTCGCCCACGCGGGAGGGAATGTTGAGAGTCTGGGCACTGGCAAGGCCAATGAGACCGAGGACGATGGCGCTGGAGTGCATTTTATTGAGTTTATGGTTGATGATGGTTGGTGATGGTTGATCAAATCGAGGGTCAACGAGGGACCTTTTATATCTTTGGAGATATAACAAGACAGGACAGGGCCCAGGGAGCACTGTGTCAGTTAGATTTGTTGTATACAGCTACAGGACTCCTCAACATCCTTGAAGAAATTCAACGACATCTGACTGGATGGATTCGATGCATTACCCCACGGCTGTAACTTGTTATGCAGAATCCATGTCCCAATTCGGCCGGGGTGCACTCTACCTCAACCTTTCTGTAGGAATATAAGACATTTTCTGACATTTTACCTAGATATCATCCGCCTCGGCGCTTCACTCCACTATGGAGCCAATACAAAAACACAATTATAGTGAAAATGCCCAAAGCCAAGATTCCGAAAGTATTGGCATTGTGGCTGTGTATACCATCTTGAAACTACCCATGCCGTTAGAAGATCCACCAACCAAAAGGCTAGACTTCTTTTTAGCAGGCTTTGATAGATATCACAGCTGACTCTTAGGGACTAGGAAGGCTACGAAGAGGAATCGACTGCATTAGGGAGGCGAGAAAGAAGCTATGAGAAAGCCATGGAGATTGATATGAGTCCCCACCTAGTTATGTAGCTAGAGCTAGATTCATTCCCTTGTCGAAGGGCCCACTCTTAAATCATGTTAAGAGTTCCTTGGACGCACCCCACTGCGCGCTAGCGCTCTTGAGGTCGGTTGGAGGACCCTTAGAAGACCTCTGCCGGAGTTTACCCGCAAGTGGCAAGAGACCGGAGCATACTCCATACAGAGTGAAGATATCAACGTGGGAGGGACCAACTCTCCATCTAGAAAGGCTGCTGAAATTGGTGGAAATATAACCTCCCCTTTCGGCCTTGGCGTTGAATGCCAAGATCGAGATTTTCTGGGTTGAAACCCCGGGATTCTTGGCAAGAACTTACTCCTGATGTTTCGAATCATTCCAAGTTGTTCCGATGAAGAGGTACGTCAATAGAAGGAGAGTTGGGCCTCTGTCGAACTTGCCCTTGCACCTTTGCCACGTTTTCCCTTGCGAGCTTCTTAAGGGTTGGATTTTGCTATGGAGTATATGACCTTTCAACAATACAACATACGGAGTATATAGCACTGTGGGACTGAATACCCCTTTAGGTATGATCTGCGTGTGTGGGCTAAATACTCCGAGATCAGTAGACATCCACCTGGATAGGTCGACGGGTAGGTCGACGGGTACCGTACCCCTGGGGACTATCCAAGTGGCCAAAGAGAGCGGAGTCTGACACGGGGGTGATTCTGATCACTCGAGGAGTCCATGGGTATGGTCTGTCTGGTGATGTGTCTCAGCGCAGCTGACCTGATCCCGGACCGAACCTTTTTACTCGGAGAGCATTTAAGCGAAATTAGGCAAACCTGGCTGAGTGAAGACCCTACAGCACTGGAGATATATAACCTTAAACTTGAGGTGGTTCTTCTCTACGCTGAAACCGTGATTGTTTCCTATCCGTAGCTACGACGGGAAAACTTTCAAGCCCTTCGAATCCATAGTGCTTTTCGCAATTACATTGATGTATATGGTTAGTATAGGTTATATCTCTATACTTCAATCAGTCCTTCACTATATACATATATATATAATCCTCACCCAGAAGCTGAGAAAGTCCAATCTCCCGGAAACAACCCATACTAAGCCCACCAAACAAAAAAATCCTATCGTCAACCTATGGAGGGATAGGTTTGATTCAGCGAGGAATTGGTAGATAGCGGGGAGTCTATTATTGAGGATAGGTCTAGGTAGGTCTATATACCTCGGAGAGCTGTATGAACTGGCGTATGTCGGGAGTCTAGATGTATTCTAGTACTGCCTCAACGCGTGCTGTCCCTGTCCAACCTAGTTGGAGAGGGCTTGTTAGTGAAGGCCGCTTTATAGTTGCATGGTGCTTACTAGAGTAGCGGGTATATAGCCCGATGAGGTGGTAGTCTAGGGTTTAGGTGGCCATAATGATATATAGAAATGAAGTGAGGTTATGAGTCTGAGAAAGTTCCAAGTAGTTATTGCGGAGTATGTCATATAATTTTCAATCCACGGATCCCACATATCCAACTAAGAGAGACTATTTTGCCGAGGTGTTTTTATATAAGGGAGATTGTCTTGAGTCGAACCTTTCTCATTGATGCTAGTCATAATGATATGGATTAAATGCCACACCGGCGCCATGCAGGAAAGATAACAATAAGAATGAAAAATGAAAGATAGAAAAGAAACTCCGAAAGATATGACACCTTGATAGCCAGGAATGACCCCTAACAAAGAAGTCAAAATAAGAAATACACCATTAAATGGAAAGCAAGGGCCCATCGTATGTACGACAAGACATTGAGAAGATGGGTAAGGAGAGGACAAGGGGTGACCGGGGAGACAGAAAAGCGTGAGAGCAAAGAGCAGTGCACCAGACAAAGAAAACACAACGCGATCGCATGGATGCTAATAATAAAAGGTCGTCAAGTGAATTGAGCCATCTCTTCATCAGAGAGTTCACAATTCACGCCCAGCAAGGGCGATGCAGGGAGATGCGATGCACCGAAGTAAAACAAGAGCAAATGTTGGTATTAAAAGACGTAAAGGTGAGAGAAAGATCAAAGCCCCTTGAAGAATGGACTCGCCTCAATAATATCTTCATCACCGCAGGCAAAATCCCATCCCACAATGCGAGGGTCCACGCTGGCACAGATGAGCTTCCGTGCGTCAAACTGGAGTTTGAACACCCTCGTAGCTATCGCGGACCCTTGAGGTCTGCGTTGGTGACCATGGTGGTGATGATGGTGAGCAGGAGGTGGGTGGACTGGCACAGAGTTGATAATCAGAGGAGGCACAAGTGGTGGGTTGTCACGAGCAGCGTGGGGGTTGACATTGGCATTTTGCCCGAGTGTCGCCAGAGCCTGTGCTGCTTGCAATTGTTGAGCCTGGGCAGAAACAGTGGTTCGCGCCAGTTGGCTGAGGCTCGCACGAACAGAGTTCGTGATGGCATCATTGTGTCGCAGTTGATGACCCGCTGTCCACCTGTTATCACGGTCTTTGTGCCAGATTAAGATTGACTCGTCGTAGGAACCGGACACGATACGGGCCCAGCTACTACCTCCACCACCGGGTGGGATTTTTGCTCCCAGAGCAGGGATATCGCGAGGGTCCCGTGATCCCGTAGTGTTCGGTTGGTAACCATTGCGGCGTTGCTCCCGACGACCCATGTCAACGTCCAATCCAGCCTCTTGGGCGGCGAAGAACGCATTTTCACAATCTTGCACTTCTCCGCGCAAGGTTTCATCGGCACCTGGAGCATCACCAAACCCTGCTTGAACGGTGCGGACGAGATTACTATGAGCCCGCAGACACGCCACCTCAGCTCCGGTGACATGATCGTAGATGCGAACAGAGTTATCATTGCTCCCACTGACGATTCTTCGGCCGTCGAACTCAACACATGCAATGCCTTTCTCATGGCCCATCAAGGTCTTCGAGCATGCACCAGTGCGGATGTTCCAGACCTTGATCACTCGATCTCCAGATGCTGTCACAATATCATCGCCATGAATCTGCATTGCATTCACGGCAGCTCCATGTCCTTCCACGGTCATAAGCAACGTGTAAGGCTCTAGAGTTTCGTATAGACCATTTGCAATGCCGGCTTCAAGAAAGCTCGGTCCAACCGCGCTGGTATCTACTATCCATGCAGGATATGTGGCGCCTGATCCATGGCAGGCACGCGGATAATCCTTGCTAGTTGGTAGAAGATCTCGGCGGTTCCATACCTTTATAGTTCGGTCTTTGGAACATGTTACAAGGTAACGATGATCGAATTTGAGATTGAGCACCGAGTCGAAATGCGCGTTTTCAATTTGACGGATCTTTTCTCCCGTGGAGAATTTCCATATGATGATGGACTTGTCGCTGCTGCCAGATACGATGATGTCTTCTTCGGGTTGAGGATCAAATTGCAGGCAAAGTACGGACTTGATGTGTCCCACCAGCGGGGGGTGCCACAGTCTTTTGGTATCCAGGTTCCAGACTCGCACAGTCCTGTCTCGGCTCCCACTGACTAGCCATCGGCCTTCGAACTGGATCGCATAAACGCATTCCCGATGGGCCTCGTCTGGATGACATGGGTCAGGAAGTTGGAAATTGGTATAGCGGCCTTGATGCCAATTTGCTTCGAGGCGCCTACGTTGCTTGTAGACGTGGAAATAGTTGACTTTAGCGCTTCCATTGGTATCCCGCATGAGAAGTTGCGATCGTAGAGGTGGGTACAGCGGCGAAGAAGATTCGGGAACATTAGTTGGCAGAATAGACTCTGGGGCATCAACGAACGAAGGTGCAGATTGGTCGTCATCATCAGTCATGTGGTGATCGCCTTCACTATCGGCCACCGGGGGAACAGGGTCAAACACGGTCGGTCTTTGGTTTTCATCGCTTCGTGAATCGAGCCAGGTTGACGGCACGCGCTTTTTCTGCTTAGGTTCCCCGACATCTAGTTCCGAGTGTCGTAGGCGGGACTTCCGGGTCTGAGGCGACATGGCCTCGGAATGTTCTTGCTCAAACGTACGAATCGCGCCCGTGTCCATTTCCCAACCTTCATGGATATACTGGAATTTCCACAGACCCGAGTCAAGGATACGTTCACGCCAGTCGCGGGATGCAAGCGATGCATTCAGAAGCGTCCGAACGTCGAGGTAGGTAAAGATCTCCCCTGTGATTTCCGGGGGAAGCCTGATACATGGGTCAATATGGAGGATGGGGTTAAGTCGGTCAACTACTGCGGCGATGTTCGAGGTTCGTAGAGATCGAAGAAGGCTGTATGCGAGCTCTAGAAGTGGGGAAACGGTCGGTTAACAAAATCGCAAAAGCGACAAGCAAACGAAGCGAATGCTGCGCGCTCGTAGCAATCACCACAGGGGGAAAGGGAAAGGGATATCTTACCAGCTCTGCCGGCCTCGGACTGGGCGAGCACCCAATTTGGAAGTGCCATGACATTGTCTGATCCCAGATCTTTGTCGGCCTGACTTCGAGTATCATCCGAATAGCCTTCATCTAGCTTAAACGAGGGTGACAGAGAAGGCGCGGAGAGCTCGGGGACGGTAGTTATCTTCAATTGTAGCGTAGGGGGGGCTTGAGCATCGGGAGCATTGGGAGCATCGGGGGCATCGGGAGCATCGGGCAAGGGCTCACCCTCCATTGATGCGGGTTTTCAGAGGGGTCTGCACCGAGCTGATGGGTCGCCGAGATTAATGGGGTTGTGCGATGGCTGCGAAATGCTAGGAAATTTTAAGCCTTGGGGTGATTATAGAAAAGTAATAAATGAGGACAGGGCTGGGAAAGGGAAGGAGGTTGAGTAGATGGATTGATCTCGGTGCAAGTCACGTCACGTTTGAGCGAGACAAGGCGAGACAAGGCCCACCTGATTGATAGAGCGCAATTATCGCGAACTAGGAACTTCAGTTGCAAAGAACAAAATAAAAATGGAGAATCCGAGAAATCCAATTTAAATCAGAAGAAAAGAAAAAAAAAGAAGAAGAATTTCAGTGGATTTAAATTTAAAAATACAGAGTCATCATAAAGAGCCCATCACTCGAAGTAACCTTCCAGAATGGATATGTAGGCGCGCGTTAGATGAATACATTGTTCCCTTTGTGAGTCACGTGGGTTGCGTCTATAGCTGGGTTGCTTATTGAGAAAAGTGGGTTATTGACAAAGAGAATGAAAATATATATCAAAGAATAAGGTCCATTCCTCCATGTCTCACATACCATTGTGTTGCTGTAGAAGTATGTTAGGAAGCAACCTGTAGTATGTAGGCTGTCCCATAGCTACGGTTAGAGGGCATACCCCAGATCTAGTCTGGCGGGGAGAGTACTAGTACCGATTGCATTTTCCAAAATAGTGCCAAAATAGTGCCAAAATAGTGCTAATATAGTGCGTACTATTATGTCGAAGTGAACCGCCTTACCATTGCACAGTTCATTTCTAAGCGCTAAGGACAGTCCTGGAACCCTGGAGGAGATAATATTGTTCTAGAGCAGAAATATTCTAATAGTGAGTATGTATATATTTTCCCTCTAATTTAGTGGATGTACCTTTTGTATGCGAACTCTATATAAAATGTACTACTGTACGGAGGAGTACTATGCATGGATATGAATTCTCCAACATCAGTACGGAGTACCGCTCTCTTCTCCAGCCTTCCTGCATTTCAGTCCTCCAGCCCAAAGCCCTGCCCCAGGGTCTTGGATTACATTACCCAGCCCCCAAGGCCTTGGGGCCTGGAGGCCGGGGTGAAGGGCTGCTGACACAAGCAAAAGCCAACTGCCCCTCTCTATATCACACCGCCCCATAAAACACACGCTAAACCCTTTGAGGCAACTGAACAGACTCCTTCGGCTCACCCTCTCTCCAAGGATCGTATTCTTCTGTTTCATCAGCAGAAATCTTGTCTGTTGTGCTTGCTCTTGTCGTTTCGGTTCTTGGCCTCATTTAACCTGCCGAGCCCGTCTTGTTTTTGGCTTCTCTTATTCTACCATTCCGTGCGCCCCCCCTTTTTACTCGGGACGTCGATTGTCCTCCGCTGAGTCCTAGTGACTGGCCTTTTCGCAAAGGTGTTCCTCCGAACTCTCTTTAACCTGGTTTGACTCGCCTGCCCGGCTGCAGCAGTCATTCAACACACCTGAATCCCCACACCCCATCGATTGGGACTGGCTGCAAGTCGGAATATATAACTCGAGCCCCTCCTTATCTTCCAGAAAGTGACGGTGCATCGTATTTGATATCCGTGCTATTGGTTCAAACATATACACCTATATTTATCACCTGTTGCCTCTGGTTTCGAGGGCGCTTCCCGGGATACGCATCTAAAACAATCACGCCTGCGACCGAGAACCGATCGTATCGCTGTTGGTCTCCGGAATTTGGACCGAAACCCCTATTTGCCATCTCCCTGCGCCGCGCAGCTCACACCCACCCGGGGAACTCATGATCGTCATCTCTCTACCTCCGACGCTCGTCGATCCCTCCGAACCTATCCCTCTTGGGTCTGCTGTGCAGATTTAAGTTGAGCCTGGCTGGTCTAACTCATCTATATCTGGCCCTCGAGGAAATCCGATATGATTGACTCTTCAGCCATGAGCGGCGCTCCGGTCGCCGAAGATAACATCATCAACCGTCGCGGTGGTGAATCGATCTACCAAAGTTGTGTCAATTTGAGGAGGCGGCTATCCGAAGTTCCCAACTTTGAGTCATACCTGCAAGAGATGGATGATGATGATCGCATAAGAGGAAATACAGACCCGGTGGCTTCCTTGTGGAATTGCCTCAGAAATGGCTATCCACTGTTGAGCATTTATAATGCATCTGGTCCTGAGGAACCACTAGAAATTGATACTGGCAAGGTAACCGAGGCAAAGCGTCCCAAAGCGGCGACATTCAAGTTCCTACAGGCCTGTTTACAAGAGCTGGAATTTCCTCAACAGGATTGCTTTTTGATCACTGACCTTTACGGCGAAAGTACCACCGGGTTTATCAAAGTGATCAAAATGGTCAACCGTGTGGTGGACATCCTCGAGATGCAAGGCCAATTAAAGCAATCTGAAGTTCTAGAGGCTCCCTCCGCGAAGGCCAATGTGAAGCTTACCAAGCGAGAGCATATTCTCAAGGAACTTCTGGAGACGGAGCGTGACTATGTTCATCACCTGCAGAATCTCCAAGCGCTCAAAAAGGAACTAGAAGAGACGGGTGCTTTGACAGGCGATGCGAGCCATCAAATTTTCCTCAACTTAAACAACTTACTAGACTTTGCCCAACGGTTCCTGATTCGCATGGAGCAGCACTACGCCCTGCCAGAAGAAATGCAGAACTGGGGTCAACTTTTCTTCCTGCATGAGGATGCTTTCCGCCAGTATGAGCCTTTCATTGCCAATCAGATGCGTTGTGACGAAGCCTGTATGAAAGAATGGGACAAAATCCAAAGTGCGCCACGCCATATAGATCTGCAACAAATGGTCGCTCAGCCGAAAACTCTCAATGGATTCTTCGTGAAACCTTTCCAGCGTCTGACTCGATACCCGCTGATGCTCTTGGTGAGTTTGCTAAATGCTAGGTTCAGGATTAACGAGCTAATATGGAGGTGTCCTTCTCAGGAGCTACGCAAACAATTAGAAGACGAGCAACTCCAGGCTGATATCACACATGCAGTCAATTGTATTCAGAATGTGTTGGACTTTGCCAACGAGGCAATCCACAAAGAACACTTGGCTGCGGCAGTAGTTGATCTATCTGAGCGCGTGGATGACTGGAAAGCACTGAAGATGGAGTCATTCGGAGACCTTCTTCGATTTGGCACTTTCCAAGTCGTCAAGGGAGACAGTGGAAAGGATAGTGAGAGAGAGGTATGTGTCTTATGCTTTTTGGTTCCCCGAAATGGCACATTACTGACACTGCCCTCAGTACCATATCTATCTCTTCGAGCGCATACTTCTCTGTTGCAAAGATATCAATCCCAACAAGCAAAAGTCCAAGCTTATGATGCAAAAAGATAAGCCGTCTTTGAATGCGAAAGGAAAGGCTCGTCTTCAATTGAAGGGTCGAATCTACATGGCCAATGTCACAGATATTGTTTGCCTTCAAAAGCCTGGTAAGCATGACTCTTGGCCTGCCGGGTTAAAAAAAACCTGCCTCTAATTGATCCCAACAGGACTCTACCGTATTCAGATTTTCTGGAAAGGAGACCCTGGTGTCGTCGATAATTTCATCATCCGATATGTAAATGAAGACACTATGCGGAATTGGTACAAGGACATTGATACCCAACGGGCGATCCAAGCGGAGAGACGCACTTTGCGCAATACTGGTACATCCGACAGCGAGTTTACATACATGGAGGGCATGGCGCATATGCCCAACCCCTATCAACAAGAGTATGATACCGATGACGCCAACAGCAAAGATGCATATCATTCCGAATTCCCAATGAGCCGAAATGCATCCAGTACCAGTCTGAGAACCCGATCTGCCACCGGTGGCAGCACCACCTCTGTTCCTCACCCCAACACCCGACCACGCTATGCAGGAACCGATCCAACGCTTTCGGTGCACACTCAGTTCCCCGGCAACGGAAGCATGTCCCCCGGTGATCGGAATATGAGCTCCTACTTTTCCCCCACGGCGGAGACTCCTTCCACGAGGTCGAGTTCTCAATCCGCAGGGTTTTCTTTCAGTCGTCAGAATACAAATTCCACCACTCCATCCTCGGTCTGGAATGAGGACTCCCTTCGCTACACAGCACCAGCGTTGTCTCGTGTCACATCGCGAGAAGGGTCGACCTCTGGCGGATATTTCCCACCTCAGCCTCCTGGAAGAGGTGCTCAGCGCCCGTCATTGCCTCCACTTTCGGGCCCGCAAGCTCACTCTGCAAATGGCATGACCCAGCGGATGCGATCGGCTAGTAGCCCTGATATTCACCATCACAATAACAATCCCGAGTCACGGCGTTACATGGGAGTGCACACTATGCAGACAGTTGACAACGTCCCCGTGCCACCGATTCCTGCGCACATGGCCAACATGAAAGCCCCCGTCAACCGTAGCCAGAACGGTTCGCCAACCAACAATCAGCTCCCCATTCGTACCCAGCCCCAACTCCACACCACGCATTTCAACGAGCCAGAATATAACGATAACCGTAATTCTGGGCAAATCTCTGATCATGCCACCTCGCCCTTGACCCAAGAGCCGCTAGAGGAAGGAGACTACATGCCAACTCAACTCAAGGCCAAGGTGAATTTTGAGGACAACTATGTCACGCTGGTAATCGCGACCAACATTTTGTTCCGTTCATTGACGGACCGCGTGGATGCCAAACTCGCTCGGTTCACCGATCGATCCATCGGGAGCAAAACCGTTCGACTGCGCTACCGCGACGAAGATGGTGATTTCGTCACGATCGATAGTGATGAGGCAGTCCAGCTTGCTTTCATGGAGTGGCGGGAACAACATCGTGATATGCTCTCCAAGGGCTTGGTGGGAGAGATTCAACTCTACTGCCAGGTGGTCGACTAGACCATTTCATTTTCTTGTTTGCTTTCCCGCTCATTCTTGACTTAATACCTCCCCCTTGATTCCCCCCGCGAGGATCGCATCGATCCCTGTATTTTCAACGCTTTGCATCGCCTGTGGCGCTCGTTCTTCCATCCTGACCCTTACTGTTCCAACTGGATTGGCTTGAAACTGCTCAACAGCCCGTTCTCGGCGGAGATACTTTTTTTCTATCTCCCCCTTCTTCTTTGTGACTTTCAGCGAGCCACGCCGTGGCAAATATGTAGTTGGATTGTTCTCCGAGCATCTAATGATTTGTTTATGGCATGAATGATGTCCTGGTGACGAGGTGAAGGGATTGTCCGATGACAGACGTCCCATTGTTTTGAATTTGCGTTTCCATTTCGCGGATTGTTATCTCCTTACTGATTTACTAGTATCTCAATGTCCACGAACGTACGAAGCTTCTATATGATGTATATGTCTTTTGGTTTTTTTTTTTTTTTTTTTTTTTTTTTTTTCTATACGGTGGAATTCTACAGCCCTTTTCCCATATACTACTGCGTATCCACTTGCCTATCTGATCGGGATGCCGTCGGAAAGCCGATAATTCTTGGCAGGGCCAGATCCAGCTACAGCTAGAGCTAGAGCTAGAGCTAGGGTTATAGATCTATAGTTTATAACTATAGAGCTAGAGCTAGGGTTATAGATCTATAGTTTATAACTATAGACCTATAACTATATTTATAGTTGGAAGTATATCTACACATAGATATATATACCTAGATACCCAAGTAACTCCCGGCAATATCGGCTGAGAGATCGCCAAAAAGAATACTACAACAATATAAAAAATACCTCAAATGCACTATTAATGGATTGGAAAGGGAGCGCCTGGTGGTCCTGACGTCCCGGCGGAATTCTGAAAGGGCAAAGTCGGTGATTTCGTCGAATCGTCGCCCAGTATTTGCTGGCAAGCGTCATTTTATAAAACAAACCCGGTTCGGTGTAAAAGTTGTTCTGTTCTGTTCTTTTTTTCTCTTTTTTTCTCTTTACCTTCCCACTTCCCTAACTATTTTACTATTTTTCATAGAAAAAGGGCCTACAAGCATTTTATACCAAAAACTCAGAAAATCCGCCAAGAATGTCGTTCTCCGGCCGCCGCCTGAGTATCCTTCGCCCTTCTGAGAACCGCCGCTCATCGACCACCAAGGATCTGACGGACAATGGTACGTGCATATGCATTCAATAGCTATCACGTTTTTGATATGTCTTGACTTTCAAAATCTTCAGAACTCCGATCAGAAACCCATCGGCAATTTCGAGCCGCTCACGAAGGTCACCGTCCCCACGCCGGTCTCGACGCTTCTCGTGCCTCCACCGGTGTCGTCTGGTGCACAGAGCGAGCCTGTGAACATGGTTACGCTGAGGATCCTACCAGCTGGGCCAATCTAGGCCAGGGAGCTCCCGAGGCTGACGACGAGATCGAGGGCAGTTTCCCCCGCCCGACTTCGATTCCTATCACCTCCGCTTCTCGGGAATACGGCCCGACCGCCGGTATCAAGCCATTGCGCGCCGCCGTCGCTCGTCTGTACAACGACCACTATCGTCAGGGCAAGGACAGCCAGTACACCTGGGAGAATGTCTGCATTGTTCCCGGTGGTCGCGCCGGCCTGATTCGCATTGCTGCCATCCTGGGCAACTCGTACCTGTCCTTCCCCATCCCCGATTACTCTGCGTACTCGGAGATGTTGACTCTGTTCAAGAACGTGCGTTATTCGGAAGAGCATGAGCTGAAGGCTGAGCTCGGATGTGTGTTACTGTTTGCTGATTCTCTTGCAGATTGCTCCCATCCCCCTCCCTCTCTCAAAGGATGACCACTACCACATTCACCCCAACAAGATCGCCGAGGAAATCGCCCGTGGCACACAGGTGCTGCTGACTTCCAACCCCCGTAACCCCACAGGCCACTTCGTGCCGCAAGAGGAGCTGGTGGAAATCCAAGACCTCTGCCGTGACCGCGCGACTCTCATCCTGGACGAGTTCTACGGTGGATATAACTATACAACGGGCTGCGACGGATCGACAATCAGTGGTGCCGCGAATGTCGTCGACGTTAACAAGGATGGTATGATATGCGCCCCCAGAACCTAATTTTGCACATGACCAAACTAACCCGAACGACCAGACGTCCTCCTGATCGACGGACTCACCAAGCGCTTCCGTCTCCCCGGTTGGCGAATTGCGTGGGTGGTCGGCCCTAAAGAATTCGTCGATGCCCTCGGCTCCGCAGGCTCATACCTCGACGGCGGTGCAAACGTGCCATTCCAAGAAGCCGCGATCCCGATGCTGGAACCCTCGCTCGTGCGCACCGAGATGAAGGCGCTGCAGAGCCACTTCATGGAGAAACGCGACTACGTCCTGGGACGTCTCTACGACATCGGCTTCCGTGTCCAGGATATCCCAGGGGCTACTTTCTATGTCTGGCTTGATCTGACTTCGCTCGACCCGCCCCTGCCTCCTCAGGCTAACATCTCCGACGGCCTGAACTTCTTTAATGCCCTGCTGAGCGAGAAGGTCATTGTTGTCCCTGGTATCTTCTTTGACTTGAACCCTGCGAAGCGTCGTGATCTCTTCGACAGCCCGTGTCACCACTTTGTCCGTCTGAGCTACGGGCCTAAGATGGATGTGTTGAAGATGGGTCTTGATGGTATTGAGCGTGTTGTTAAGCGTGCCCGTGAGATGGGTGTGGCGAAGTGGGAGGATGAGGTTGCTGTTTCGGATGATTAGGTAGGACATTTGGTCCGATCTAGGGTTTGGTTGTTGTCAGGCTGTGCCTGGTCAACATCTTGACTGAGACGTTGCATAATAGACTGCATTCTCGCATTTTTCTATATATATCGTTTATTTGGCTTGCTAGCTACGCTGGTAGCTGAGAAGAGGTGTTTTATAGGATTAGAAAGGCCTGAACACGAACACGAGGGCTCGACTCGACATCCACCACCTATATTAGAGTATCCTATGCACATACTTCCAAACTACATTTTGTCTTTTCTCACCGATCAAGTCATCCATACCTAACATAACGAATCACGAGGTCACCATTGCATATATATATATGTATGTACCTGCATGAAGTATCGATATCACGCAACAAAGCTGCTCATGTGCTCCAAGCAACCAAAAACCAGCCCATCAGCCGGGAGGAGTGGCCAATATCCCAATGGTCCAATTTCCTCCCACCCAGGCTCGGTCAAAATACCATTCACCATGTGCCTATTTCACCGACTTACTGCTTATGGACTAGGGAGCGAGCTGTGAAAAGAAAAGGAAAGGAAGTATACAGTACATAGTACATAGCACCCAATTCCCCCAGTCAAGCAACGGCAAGCGGCAAGCCCCCTCCATTTCCAGTTTCCCGAATTGTCAAGGAAAACCTCCGGTTCAGCCTTCGCCGATAACCCCAAGAATCCAAGACTGCCATACTTGCCAGGTTGACTATTCCTAGATAGGCAGCTGCATGGTACGACATATAGCAACTGCAATTCACAGACCCGGCATCTTTATCCTGTCCGGATGGCGTCGCACAAAAGGCTTATAAACGCAGCCGTTACCAGTGTTGTACACCCGTGAGACCCTCGATACCAACAGATGTCCTTGGGTTTACAGCTGTAAGTTATACAGTAATTTGCTTAGCCCAGGATATGGATATGGATATGGGTACACTTCCCCCAGTGTGAGGATGGATAATAAGGGAAGAAAATGAGCCAATGACAGGTGTCACTGGTGTTATTTCGTCTAAAATTTCCTGATATGGATTAGTGGCTTGGCTATTGGTGCCTGGGGCATCTTTTTTGAAAGAACAAAGAGAAATATATGAATGCTGACATAACTAGTTATGGCGTCCGTATTATTAGTGCAGGACTGATGATCAGCATTTGGACTTGACCCATAGGTAGAAATCAAAATGACGATCTATGTTCCCATTGTACAGAGTATGTTCGTATAACATTGGCCTTTCATGTACGATTGTAAGTACTCCGTACTAGTTAGTTAACTAGTATATACATGTACGCTAAGAGCTAAGCCGATTAATCGCGTGACACAGACAAGCAAAGGCAACTGTATAAAAACGAAGATCACACCGATCTGACTGAACTTTATAGTTCCGACAGCACACCTCAACTGTCCAGGGGAAGAGAATATCTGAAACAAACAGCTCTGTTTCGCTCTCGACACCCTTGGATGGCATGCATATTAGCGCAGAAGTTTATTCAAGAAGCAGAAATAGGGAACGTTAAGTTGTGGAGTTGATGGATATAGTCGAATAGTCTCCTCTTTTCTCCTGGATGTTGTATCTCCTCGGCATTTGATAACTTCACTTGTTTGCCGCTGATCGATGGAGCTCCCAAGAGCTGCCAAGAAAAGACGATTCCGCACCGCGATCTAGACCAGACATTCGTTGGGGAAGTGGGGAGAGGGACCACTTGTGGGGGGAGATCTTTGGTCACATTAGGCTTCATACTGCGAGACGATACCTCTCAGGGATGACCTTTCCAGATTAGTATAATATATGGAGTTGAAGGTATAAAACCAGATCTGCCATGTGGAAAGTGAGAACAATTGTATTAGGGTTGGGTACTTCAAATGTTGCTCCACTTAATAGCCGAGCGGTAATTACTTTGATTCTTTTTTTTTTCTGGTTCTGTTGAAGTTTTCAAATTTCTAGTTCGAAACAAAAAAACAAGAAAGAAAAAAAAAAAAAGAAAGTTTGGTATCGGCCTGAGCCGCAACATCGCAGTTTGGTCGAGCTAAAGCTAGGTGATCGCTCGTATTCAACTTGCCATTTAGAGGAACTTCCCCCCCCCCTATTTTTCTCAAGTCTTCATACATTGTTATCCATAACAAGATAACTAACTGCTTTGTTTCGGAAATGATTTATTGAAATCATTGGATAGGTATCCCGTAATTCTGAGACGTGTCCTCTGCCCCATTCTACAAAGCTTGTTTCTCATGTCCCTCCCCGGGAAGATCGGGCTAGTTTCAAAATGGGTCGAAGCGTTGAGGGTTGAGGATTGTTATAACATACCAACAACATACACCGTACTCGGTACAATTGAAAGATTAAAAGATTACTGACTCCACTACTGTTTTGATGGGCTCCATCTACCGCATTCCCAATGTAGATTGTGTGGGTCTTGTTGACAATCGGGGACCACATGGAACCAGAATCTCGTCGGCTAACAGGTGAAGTTTCCAAGATATTCCAGGTCGTCTTTGACAGGTTAGATTATGGGATTGCCAAGTATTTTCCTTTTGAGTTTCCTAGACAATGTGATTCTGCTGATTACATTCTATAGTGTACGGAGTAGTAGTTACCTAGGTATTCATCTAATATCTTCCGAGGTTGAATTATTGAATTATTAGATACTTGTAATGTAACCATTAAATACTGTCTCCAGGTACCGGGATCCTAGTGGATCTTCGGGAACGGTCCATAGCGCATCTCCGCAATGTCATGTATTGTCACAATCCAAATACCCGCACTTACCAGTCTCTGCGCCGTGGTTCTCCCGAAAGGCCCAAGCTCCTGAAACTCCCATATCACATATTAGTTATACAATTATACGGAGGACATACTATATATTGTACTATTATTTGTAGATCATTTGATAGGTCTAGAAATAGCCCCCTTGGATCCATAGGAACAGGGATGTTCCCTTACGGGACATACTGTATTCCCCTTTGGGAACTTAGACTGAATTCTACTGTTTCCCCCTAAAAAAAGAAAAAGCTCACGTTCTCCACCCCGCGTCAACACCGGCAAGCTATGCAACGGCGTCTACGGAGTACTACTTCTCTAGGAAATAGGAACGTAATGTCCCAACTCCGATACTAACATGACCATGCTCCATGTCGTCTTTTATCCTGTTTCAGAAATCTCCCACCTTAGGCAAACCTCTAATGCACATCGCCATACACCTAACAGGGGACAATCTACAGGGGACATCCATGACAGTTTCCCTATACACTTTTTCTTTTTTATTTGGGTGTTGTTCGACCATTCATACGAGGAAGTCCTCTGTGGGTCCAGTCCTGCCCCCTTATAGATCGCCGTTGGAAATCTCCCCACACCGACTCTTGGAGCGCGTAGGGATCTCGCATGGGAGCTTATGTACGTACACACAACATACGTACTAACTATGCTGTAGATGATATAATAAATCAGTAAATGAGTGTACTCCGTATAGCCGATCATATCCGAGAACAGAAATACCTGCGCCTAGCTCTTCTAATCCTTGCGATCCTCTTCTTTTTTTTTTTTTTTCTTTTCCTGCTTTAATCCTATTTCTCTCTCTACTCCGGAATTGCACATGCTGCAACACGGAAATGAACTTAAAATTATCCCAAGTTTTCGAAATTACCCAAGCTCTCGACGTCTCGTCTCGTATCCCTGATACTCCCCAATCTATGTTTGATTGACTATGGAGTATGGAGTAGTTAGCCCCTTATGTTTGTCTACCTCGATAGGGCCAAGGATGCCCGATGCAACTAGAACGGGGCTTGGCATGGGGGCCGGAAATATCAGCCTCGGTCGCTGTAAGCGAAGCCTCATTTCTCTGATCGTGAATCTACGCGGGATTATTTTTCTTATTCGCTATGTTTTATCGAGATTGGGTCTTTTGCGATCTTAATTAATCTCCCTCTATCGGTCTATGTAACGCGGTTGATATTGAACCAACCAGTCCCATCGTGTGTTTTGGTTTTATTTTCATCCCAACACATTCTGATACATTAGTTGGCAAGCGGCTAGATCCTAGTCTCCGAGCCAGTTCTCCCCAGGGAATCTATAGTCCGATGCGTCCATGAAACTTAGCTGCCCCGTTATGCTAGTCTTGAAACTCTACAGAAGCGGAGGCATGGCAAGACCAATTGACCACAGTCATTTTAGTGGAGAACTCTCAGCCCCGACTATCGATATTGTACTATAGCACATGAACCAAAGAATCAAAAAATCAATGAGACAATGAATCATTGATGAGGTTTTTGTGTCCACTTATAGTGTGCGCAGGTACATACTGTGTGTGATATTGGGATCCCAGTCTACTGGGAAAAGAAAAAAGCCCCGAATGGCACCGACAGCCTGGGTCTTCCGAGGGCTGCTCCGTTTGTTGTACTGCAAAATAAATTGTTGATCCTTCTGGAGACGGGATCTACCGGCCCTTTCATATTCCACATTCACCGGGGTTCTGACTCTCCACTATTGACGCTTGACGGGTTTGGCAATCCCCAGATCGGAAGA